>VSMD01032335.1:0-15100 GCA_008750895.1 Mirza zaza | reverse complement strand
AGTGAGTGCCGTGGCATCAGCCTAGCTCACAGCAACCTCAAACTCCTGGGCTCAAGCAATCCTGCTGCCTCAGCCTCCCAAGTAGCTGGGACCACAGGCATGTGCCACCATGCCCGGCTAATTTTTTCTATATATATTAGTTGGCCAATTAATTTCTTTCTATTTATAGTAGAGATGGGGTCTCGCTCTTGCTCAGGCTGGTCTCGAACTCCTGAGCTCAAACGATCCACCTACCTCGGCCTCCCAGAGAGCTAGGATTACAGGCTTGAGCCACTGCGCCCGGCCTAGGTTAAATTCTTTAAATGTTTAATATTCAAGTGAATGACAAAATAATTAAAAATTCTAATCTATATTTTAAATTGCTAGGAATTGTAAGATATGTTTTAAACAAATTAATTGGGAAAATAATAGAGAAATGGAAAGATGCTGGCATAGTACAGTCCATAATGCTAAGTAAAAATTGTACAGTTTAACAAAACAAGATTGATAAAATTAATTACCACATGCCACAGGTCCTATATTTTAAAATAGCTTTACTTGACCACCACCAATAAATTATTTTTAAGGTTTGAAGCATCTTTTTGTGTTTTATTTTGGGGTGTTTATTTAAAAAATTAAAACATTAAAAAAATTAAATCAGAGGCTGGGCGTGGTGGCTCACGCCTGTAATCCTAGCACTCTGGGAGGCAGAAGTGGGCAGACTGCTCAAGGTCAAGAGTTCAAAACCAGCCTGAGCAAGAGCGAGACACCGTCTCTACTATAAATAGAAAGAAATTAATTGGCCAACTAATATATATATAGAAAAAATTAGCCAGGCATGGTGGCGCATATCTGTAGTCCCAGCTGCTTGGGAGGCTGAGGCAGCAGGATTGCTTGAGCCCAGGAGTTTGAGGTTGCTGTGAGCTAGGCTGATGCCACCACACTCACTCTAGCCTGGGCAACAAAGTGAGACTCTGTCTCAAAAAAAAAAAAAAAAAAAAAATTTAAATCAGATCAGTGGTTGCTTTGGTAGGTGACTGGCTGAGAAAGGTCACAAGAAATTTCTAGGGAGATGGAAATGCTCTGTGTCTTAATGGGAGGAAGCTTACATTAGTGAATGTATTTGTCAAAGCTGATCAAACTGTACAACTTAAAATCTGGACATTTCACTGTATATCAATTATACCTCAATAAGAAAATTTTAAAAATAAGTATATGAAGTACTGAAATAGTATTAGGTTAACAATATCTAAATATTAAATATTGAAAAATAAAAAACATTTTCAAAAAATTAAATATTTTAAAAAATATTTAAGATATTAAAAATACTGAAAAATGTCTATCTCTTACAGAGTTAAGAAAGAAGGGTCAGTTAGGATGCTACCACACTAGGGTTTGGGCAGTGAGGAATGGAGGGGAAAGAGCAGGGTCTAAAAGACAGGAGGGAGCATAAACAGGATTTGTTGTTAAGTGGACATGGAGGTGACAGAGAGGGAGAAATCAACTTTCTCCCAAGTTTCTGGCTTGACCAACTAGATGAATTGCAGTGCCATTTCCTAAAACAGGGAACGCTAGAGGACAAAAACACTGGGGGAAGGATGAGCTCTCCCATGAGTTCTGTTTTAAACATGTTGAGACTGAAGTGTCTGAGTCATGCAAATGCTATTTCGGAGGCAGCTGTATGTACAGATCCATGGTGGAGAGAACAGTCAGACTTGGAGGCAGAGGTTTGGAAGTCAAAAAGGAAAGTAACCAGAAACCATAGAAGCAACTGCCATCACTTAGGAAAACGTTTAGAGTGAGAAAAGGGTTTAGGACCCAGCTCTGAGGATCATCACTGTTTAACAGTTGGGTAGGAAAAGAAGAGCTGATAAAGGAGAGCATGGAGGATCGGACAGGGTGAAAGAAACCCAGAATGCAACATGAAATCATGGCAAGCAGGAAGCTTGCCTTTCAGGAAGCAGAGAGTAGTCTGGTGTCAAAAGCTGGAGACTGAAAAGTATCCACTGGATTTAGTGACATGGGAGTCACTGTTGACCCTGACAAGAGCAACTTCACAGGAGAGAAGGCAGACTGGAGAAGGCTGAAGAGTAGGCGGTGTGAAAATTAAGACAACCAGGTAGACACCTCTTAAGAGAAGTTTGATTATGAAGGGGAGGAAAGACATAGGGCATTGGGGAGCTCAAGGCAGGGTTTTTCTTTTAAAGCTAAGAGAAACTAGCACATATTTAAATGTTGACAGGGGGAAGTCAGTACAAAGAGATAGGCTGAAGAAAGTGAGGTGTTGACAGATAAACAGCACAAGGTTCATGCGAGGTTGTCGGGGGGATCTAGAAGAGATGAAGGGGCTGGACTCAGACTCAAGGATGGACACCACCTCCCCTATACCTAGAGGAAGAAGGAAGGGTGTGTGTATGGATATCCAAGGGTAAGGAAGTGATACAGTTTCTATCAGATGATTTATGTTTTCTACAGAAATAGTCTTAGAGAATAAAGGGAAAGAGAAACCTAAAGCAGAAAAATTACTGTAACCTAGAATGTTTTTTCCACTTAATTTTAAATTATAAAACATTGTAAAATACAGAAAAAAAGTCCATATAGAAAATTAGCAGAAATAATATAAAATGCAGCCCTGTACCCACCACTAAATGCAAACAGATGTCAACGGTTTGCCATATTAATTTAAAATCTTTTCTAAGAGGAAATAAAATGTTAGAGCCAGACCCAAAGCCCCTCTCCTTACATTCCTCAGTTTTCTCTCATCCTCAGAGGAAAATATTATTTGAGGATGTATACATTAAATCATTGTGCATCATTCCCATGTATGTTTGTATTTTTACTACATAAAGTACCAAGTTATTAAAATACATAATGCTATGTGCTTTGTGCCATGAGGCACAAACACAATACAAGCTGCATACCAAAGTGAGGTACCCAGCAAATACACACAGTAAAAGCTAAATGGGCGGGGCTGGTTCTCTGCTGCCACTCCCGAGTCAGCTGGGGTCAAAGAGAGGAAGGATTTGCAGAAGTTTCCTTGGAGAGATTACTGTTCTACTGTGATTACTCAAGGAAGGCCTGCCATGATCCTTCCTGGCCTCAGGCCTAGAGAGAGTGGCTTCTGTGGAATGGAAGCAGCTATGGACAATTCACTAGCTCTATGTGGATACCCATGAGTTTGAGAAGCAGTTGGACTGGACTCTGACATATACCCAAATAATCCCCACATGAAAATGTTCTGATTATTGGCTGGAGGTGCAGAGAGGAGAGAGGGTTGCCCAGACATCAATAAGCTGTAACCTAAGCATCCCAAAAGGTAGAATAGAATTTCTTTGCATCTGCTTTTCAATAACAGCAATCATTTTAAATGACTCGACTACTGGGGGTTAGGGAGGGGAGGATGGATCAATTACTTTAGTTGGAACTTCATTTACAAAAATAAAGGAATTAAATGAATAGATTATTTTCAGAGCTTATGAAATGCTTCAGCATTCCTCACCCTGGCAGAGCATTCCCTCTACACAGTCTATGTAACTAAAGCAGGAATCTATGCCTTTGTACCAAATTAATCATGAGTGGTCGGGCAGGCAAAATATTAATAGTTAAGAGATGGTGCAGGGCTTCTTTAACATGAAAAAGAACTAAAGGCAAGCTCTTTTCTGTTCAAACTTCTTGTTGATTCTGAGCAAGCACAGACTCATTTTAGTCAAACATTCTTTCTTAAACACGTGGGTGTTTGGAAAATTTTATCAGTACTTTGCTTTTAAAGTTCTCACCTAACCACAAATCTTCTATGCACAAAGGAATTTAAAGGGTTCTTAGTTACTCACCATAACTATTCTGATTCATTGTTCATAACTGATTGATCTCTTGCATCAATCAGCTGATATAATTCTTTAAATGTAGGTTGCTAAGACGCAGCCCCAGGCCTACTGAATCAGAACCCTCAGGGATGAAGCCTGGAAACATGCATCTTAAAAGCTCCTGAGGTTTTTCATGTTAAATTTAGAGGAAAAGGATATGGACAAAAGCTTAATAATGAAAACCTCTTAAAGAACACCTGTGTAGTTTACTAAAATGATAGTCTATTGAACAACTACTTTACCAGCAACACTGGCAGGGCTAGAATGAATTATTTAAGGTCTCTTCCATTCCAAGATCCCATTCAATAATAAATAATTTATTAATTATAAATAATAATATAAAGAACGTGCTATTTTTCTTAAAAATTTGAACCCAATAACTTCTACAGAAATGTGAATTTTATTCAATAAAATTGTTTTAAAAATTATCACAATCGTTATTCATTTATTTGTTTATTAATTTATTGAGACAGGGTCTCACTCTGTTCTCCAGACTAGAGTACAGTAGTGTCATCATAAGCTCACTACAACCTCAAACTCCTAGACTCAAGTGATCCTCCTGCCTCAGCCTCCCAAAATGCTACGATTACAGGCACGAGCCACTGTGCCTGGCCTAATCCATCTTTAGGTTATTAAATATATGAATCAATAAACCAATAAGTACCACTTTCTAATTTTTCTTAACAATTTATGAGAATGGAGTCTACAGTTTTCCCCAGGAGGCCATTCCAGTATCATATGCCCTGATAATGTTCACTTTCATAACTTTCTACAGTAGAGGTTTCCTTTTTTCCTAGGGTATAATTATTTCTGCCAATGAGAGAAAGAAAAAAGGGGCTCAGGTTCTAGAGCCCTTCCTTCTTTTTACTGTAAAATTTCAACAATAATCTGAATTAACTGACAATCTGAAATTATCTTCTTTTTTTTTGAGACAGAGTCTCACTCTGTTGCCTGGGCTAGAGTGTCGTGGCATCAGCCTAGCTCACAGCAACCTCAAACTCCTAGGCTCAAGCAATCCTTCTGTCTCAGCCTCCAGAGTAGCTGGGAGTACAAGCATGCGCCACCAGGCCCAGCTAATGTTTTCTATATATATTTTTATTTGGCCAATTAATTTCTTTCTATTTTTAGTAGAGATGGGGTCTTGCTCTTGCTCAGGCTGGTTTCAAACTCCTAACCTTGAGCAATCCTCCCACCTCGGCCTCCCAGAGTGCTAGGATTACAGGCATCAGCCACAGTGCCAGGCCTGAAATTCTTTTTAAGTTTTTCTAACTTTATCTACTAAAAAAAATTTCAATAAAATTTAAAAATTTGCCCATAATTCCAATACACTAGAACAACAGCTGTTTTCATTAGTCATTTTCCTTTTCCGTTGTCCACATGCAATTCATTTCATACACAGCTGTAATCAGTGTATATAAATTTTGTATTCTTTTTTCTTTATACTGTAAACATTCTATGTTATGAACATAGTTTTTATAATAATCATTTTCAGTGTTTTAATAATATTCCATTCAGTTGACGTATCATTATTTATCTAACTTCTCCCCTATGTTGGCTTCAAAGTTTTCTTTCCCCAATTTTTCCATGTATAGACAAAGCTGTATAAAGATTTTTAGATTTTTCTTCTTTTGAATTATTTCCTTACGTTGTTTCCCAGAAGAATTTCCAGGTTAGACAGTATGAACATTTTTATGGCTCTTGCTTTCCTAACTATTATGCAAAATAGTTTTTCAAAAACTGTACTGGTAGTGGCAGTGTGTGTGTGTGTGTGTGTGTGTGTGTGTGTGTGTGTATGTATAGATATAAATAGATAGGTTAATTTAATAGACCTGAAATGGTATTAAAGGCTCTGTCATTGAATTTCATCTTTGTTTTTTAATTATAAAAATAGCAAATGCTCATTGTCAAACAATTTATAAAGTTTACAAATAGAAAGTAAAAGATTCCCCCACCCTTCTTCTGAAGTATTGATTAAAACACATCTCCTCTTAAGTTTGAGTTTACGTAAGTGTGAAATGTATTTAACGATCAAACCTTCTAGGAAGGAAACCTTCTCTTCTAGGAAGGTTCCTCACAGAAACCCTCATGGCCTGCCAAAACCCCACACTAGCTCGCTGCAAGGGAAGAATACCCAAGCAGAGGGCTGTGGGAATGTGAGGAGATGTTGGGTTAATACATTTTGCAAGGAAAAGGGCAGAGGCTGTAGTGTACTTTTGATGATAAAGAGATGAAAGGAGGGGCTAAAACAGTCCCAGTGTAGTCTGGATTGAGAGTGGCTTGGCAGAAACACAGCACCCATTTTATATGAAAAATAAACTATCTCCAAGGCAAATTGAGTATCTAAAATTACAAGAAAAATTAGTAGAAAACAACTGTTAACTAAAGGCTTAACATAGGCTCATATCTTTAGTAGAAAATAAGAAAATATATTTATTATAAAGAAAAAAATTTAAAGAAAAAACAAATTTGTCTTCTGCTTATACTACAAAGCTCAAAGATGATTACCTGTTGTTCTAGGTAAGAGGTCATTACTATAAATTACAGAACATTAAAAAGTTTCTAATTTATAAGTACATTCCTCAATTTTACATTTTCCATGCTTGGCTAGCTCTAATGGAAGGTGTTTTCTTTCTTTTTTTTTTTTTGAGACAGAGTCTCACTCTGGCTAGAGTGCCATGGCATCAGCCTAGCTCACAGCAACCTCAAACCCCTGGGCTCAAGCGATCCTCTTGCCTCAGCCTCCCTAATAGCTGGGACTACAGGCATGCGCCACCATGCCCGGCTAATTATTTTTTACATACTTTTAGTTTGCCAATTAATTTCTTTCTCTTTTTTTTGGTAGAGATGGAGTCTCACTCTTGCTCAGGCTGGTTTTGAACTCCTGACCTTGGGCTATCCACCCACCTCGGCCTCCCAGAGTGCTGGGATTACAGGTGTGAGCCACAGCGCCCGGCCAAGGAAGGTGTTTTTCTTAAAAGCCAAAAATTGGGTTGTCTCTTCCTAACCATTCCTATAACCCTGTATCATGACTGTGCTTATACATCACCTTTATAATTTTAGTTTGTACTAGTCTGTAAATTGCTTGGGTATATTCTATATCCTCAACAAGACTATAAATTCTAGGGAGAATCTTCTTGGGTATATTCTATATCCTCAACAAGACTATAAATTCTAGGGAGAATCTTCTTTTTCTTTCTTATCCGCCCATATAACAAACACTAAAACATAGCTAGATGACCACAGAACCTTGTAATAAATGCAATATATGGCTCCATATTTGGATTATGCATATCACCAGCTATATTGAAGACCCTACCAAACTAAAAAGTTGAGCAACATAAAAGATCTTAGTGCTTAAAATATTGCCTATTACCCTATTACAGCTTCATCTCTTACCACCACCTCCACCCTCATTCTACTGAACTTTATGATGGAGAAATAACAAAGTACTTGTTTCTAGAACACATGGTGCTATTGCACAACTCTATGCCTTTGCATATTCTTTCTTCTCTGGGACCTGAGCATCTGGAGTGTCTTTTCACCCTTTGTAATTCACTCAGAAGTCACCTCCTCCAGGATACCCCATGCCCACCCTAAGGATTCTATCATGCTTTCCTCTGTGCTAGCTCTGTATCTGGAACACACTTCTATTGTTGCACTGAGTATACTGTACTGTAATCAACCTCTTTATATTTATTTATTCCATTAGACGCAATTCCAGGCTCAGTAAAATTTATCTAGACAAGGGAGAATGAGAGAAAAGAATGGAGAAATGGAGGGAGGGAGACCCAAGGAAGTTTCTGGGACTTCTTCTGAGCAGGAACCATGTGTGTCTTATTTATCCCCATACATCCAAGGTGTAGGGCACCACTAAGGATACACAGGTACTCATCAAATGTCTGATAAATTGATTTGACATAAATATTAAAGAAAATAAATGAACCACCTTGGCATGAAATTCTTATCAAAGGGAAAACTGCCATTAATCAAAACAGTGTATTAGTTGAGCCAAATCTATTGTGGTACACACAGCATATCAGCTTGAAATTACAAAACCTATTAATTGCCAAGAACTAAGTTAGACACTCAGAATTCAAAGATGAAGGAGACATGATTCTTTCCCTCAAAGAGCTCATAGTTTACATAGCAAATTGGGTAAGTGAAAGATAATTACCATAGAATATGATAAAAACTGTATCCAGGACATATTCAGAGTACCATAGTACAAAGAAGGGATGTTTACCATCTAGCTGGAAGTGATGGTGGGGGTGGAGGGAGGAATTCTGGAAAGACTTCCTGGAGGAGATGGTCCCTGAACCCAAATCGTGGATGATTAAGACATTTTTTTTTGGTTTTTGAGACAGGGTCTTGCTGTGTTGCCTAGGCTGGAGTGCAGTGACATCATCATAGCTCACTACAGCCTTGAACTCCTGGGCTTACCCTCCTGCCTCAGCCTCCCAAAGTACTAGGATTACAGGCATGAACTACCTCACTTGGCTGATTAAGACATGTTTTAATATGTTTGGTTAATGGGTTAGTCCACGAAGGGGACTACTTATTCTAGGGCTCACGTATCCTCCTAAAAAAGAACTCACCTAAGAGAAAATGAATCCTAGCACATAAGCTAGGGTAAAGACAAGGGGTTGGTTTGGAGAGGAGGGCAATGCTGTTGCTTGAACTAGACCAACTAAGAATCAAACAGAAGAACTGGGTCTCAGAGAACATTATGTATCAGAGCACAGGGGTGGCAGAAGATTTTACTATAGTAGCCAGAGTATAAGCAGAAGGAAAGGAGTGTGGGATATGGTGGCTGAGAGGAAAACATTCATGGAGCACAGGCTGGGGTAAATGGTCACCCACAGAGTGGTACAGAGAACTATATTTGAAGGCAGATTTGAGCTATCCCTGAGGACTCCCTGAACTATTTGGGGAAGAGTCTGGAGGAAGCCAGAGTTTCCACAATTGGGAGGCTAATGCAGAGTCAGGGAAATATTACTTGCTGCTGTTAGTGACCCTTTAGTATTATATTTTTACACCCCAGGTTGCTTTGTCCCAGATTGCGTAAGAAAAATATGAGACATTATTCCACCCCTCAAAGAGTTTATAACTGAGTTGAGAAAGCAATTGTGTGTTTTAGTTCTTAAGTGCTATGGAAACACAATCAGGATGGACAAATTTTGAAAGACTTCCCAGAAAAGTAAAGTACTGGAAATAGAACACAAAGATGAGAATATCAGACAAAATCCAGAGGATATATATATATATAGAAAATATAATGTGTAAAAAAAACTTGATGGGCCGGGTGCAGTGGCTCACGCCTGTAATCCTAGCACTCTTGGAGGCTGGGGTGGGAGGATCGCTAGAGATCAGTAGTTTGAGATCATCTTGAGCAAGAGCGAGACACCATCTCTGCTAAAAATAGGAAGAAATTAGCTGGACAACTAAAAATATATAGAAAAAATTAGGCGGGCATGGTGGCACATGCCTGTAGTCCCAGCTACTCGGGAGGCTGAGGCAGAAGGATTGCTTGAGCCCAGGAGTTTGAGGTTGCTGTGAGGTGACACCACGGCACCCTAGCTATCCTGGGCAACAACAACAAAAAACTTGATATAAAATAAGGTGGCATATACAGGCTTACTAACTTGAGAGGAGAGTTTGGTGGTATGGAGTAAAAACTAAGACAATTTGCTACATTCTAAGCGACCATGAGGAAAATAGGAGAGTGGGCCCCGAGGAACCTGAGTCAGTGGGAGAGTGGCTGTAGGGCAGTCTCAGTCAGGATGTCTCAGGAGTGAGAAGTCTGGAGAAAGACCCGTTCCTCAGGGCTAGGCAGAAGGTAAGAACTGGATCCAAAGTGAAGGGTCTGCACGATTGTGACTGTTGAATAAGTCAAGAGAGGAGTCCTGAAAGACTTCCTGAGCCAGGAGTAGCATACACAGAGAACTCTCCAAGGAATCCTAAAGTGAGGTGAGCTGTTAAAGGTCCCCAGCTTGAACACTTGTAGGAGGCTCCCAAACAAGATGCTTCAACTTAATTACCTTTGTGTTGCCTGATGTTGGCAGGTAAGGAATAAGCATGTGGAACTATCTAGAACCAGCAAGACACGTAGAGTTCTGCTTTTCTCTTCAGATATCTGAGAAGAAGGGGTGATCTTGTGGGCTATGGATTGCTAGAAATGGGGCCTTGTAGGTATGGTGGCCAAAAGTTTGATCCTGCCTCTGTTTTCAAGTATCGAGCCAGGGTAGTCACTAAGAAACACAAGTAAGTCATCTATCAAAGGTACAAGGGAAGGGACCTGGAATTCTATCCTCAGCCCTTGGCTCTCTCTACTCAGAGAATAATTACCTAGAAAGCCATCTAGCTTGAAGGTCATCTGAATGTGCTCTTACTGTTTGTCTCAGGTTGGAAGTCACTGCACAAGGTTATTAAGACCTCACATTTATCTTGTCTGTTTTTAAAATTTAGAATTTTAAATCTAAAAAGGTTAGCATTTTAAATGTTCCCTTTTACACTGTTGTGGTTAAACTTATCCTTTGAATAATATTTATGTTCTCTAGTTTAACGGTTTAATTAAAATCTTAATTGTTCTTGGCTTTCTCTTGCTCCACTATTTTGTATGCCCTTTTTGCTTAGTAACAGCATTTTCATCAATTTTCCTTTTTCTATAGTTTTCTTATTGAAAAATAATACTAAAAGATGCTCATTTCAAAAGCTGAAAATTGTACAAGTAGAAGTTTTAAAAACCATAGTCTCATAATAATCATTTAATTTCTTTAACATTTGAAGTATTTCCTCTCAGTCTTTTTTTCTGAGTTTTTCTTTTTTTTTTTAACATTGTTATACTGTAATCTCATTTAATTGAATTTCTGGATCTTGTGGTAAACAATGCCTGAGGGAGAGGGTTTTCCAGATGAACTGTTTGTGCCGAATTACACATTTCTGTCCAGAGGGAATAATAACTCACGAAGAAGCTGTTTGCTTTTAACTTTAATACAGATGCCAACGCAACACATAAGCCTGCAGACTCATCAGTGCACTCTCAGTTCAGTCAGTCCATTCAGCTAAGATGTGGATTCTACTGAAAACTTGGGATGGCCCTCTGCTTGCTGGCAGTCCTTCGGAGGTCTGCAGGTCCTTCGTAACATATTTTCTAGTCTTAAGTTCGTTTTGATTTGTCTTCCAGCCAACTAAAAGTTTCTTAATTTGTTTTTTTCTACAAGAAAGCTATGTGCATGGCATATTTTGAACCCTGGCATATTTTTGAACCCTGCATACATGAATGTCTGTAACCTCCAATGATGTTACAAAACATAGCTAGGTACAATATCCTCCAGTCACACAACCTTTTCCCCTGAAAACTCTGGCTTACTCTCTGACACTGGTGCTTTAGAAAAGTCTACCGTCCATAGCTACCATCTCTCCCACAGTTTTCATCTTTCGTTTTTTTCCCTCTGCATTCCAAGAAAATGTCTCAAATGTGTTTTCCACATTGTTGCTTCTGTACCTCAGTTTGAATTCTGCTTTTCAATGTCTCCAACTTGTATTTGAATACTGCTACTGCACATCCAGCTTACCTGTAACTAGCCATGCTGTGGGTCCCTTTCCATCTCAGCCTATTTGTTCCTTATACTTTTAGGCTTCCATTCCAGAGAGGCTATGTCTTCCTGAGTCAACTAAGGATGCCAGAAAAGATTTTAAGTTTCTTAGAGTTCTACAATAAATAATTTTCAGAGAGTTGCTCTTCCTCTATATCTTCATAATGAAGATATTCTGAAAGTTTTATAAGTCCCATATTATTATGTGATCTCTCATGTAAGGATGAGAAAAACATCTAGACCTGATATCTGACAACAAACAGGGTATGTGGACTGCCACTGGCCCCATTCTGTCAATGTATGTGCTAATGGAATCCCCTGCTCTAATCCAATTCCCAGTGTCTAACGGGCTTCCATGTGGTACAGGCCTGCTACACTATAAGATCCAACCATCAGGCTTAGTGTTACACAAAAATGATGGAATATTACAAAACAGAAACCAAATACAAAACTACAATCTCCAGTGAATTATTTGAGATCCTTTTTGTATGAGTAATAGAAAATCCATGTCTAACTGGCTTCAAAAGAAACAGAATTTATGGGTTCAAATAACATATCTCTCCAGGTATTTACATCTTTAATTTCTCTTAGTAGTATTTTGTACTTTTCAGTGTAAAGCCATGCATGTTTGTTAAATTCTTAAGTGTTTTATTTTTGACATTATTGAAATATAGTTGTTTTGTAAATCTCACATATCAAAATATGATTTTTTTATTGACTTATATCTTATGACTCTGCTAAATTCACTTACTGATTATAGCAGGTTTTTTTATTCCTTAGGATTTTCTACTTATAAAAAAATCTGTGAAAGAGAGTTTCACTTTTTCCTTTCCAATCTTTATTCTTTTTACTTTTCCTTGTTCTATTGCATCAGCAGGGACATTCAGAAAAATGTTGAGAAGTGGTGAGAATGAGCATCCTTGCCTTGTTCCTGATGTTAAAGGGAAAGTGCTCAGTGGCTTACTATAAACAACGATGTTAGCTGAAGGCATGTTGTAGATGTCCTTTATCAGACTGAGGAAGTTACCTTTTAATTCCTGTTTGCTGGATTTTATTATATTTAACAAAGTATGGATGCTGATTTTGGTTAAATATTTTTTCCACACTTATTGAGATGGCCATTTTGTTTCCTCCTTCTGTTAATATGGTGGGTTACATTTATTTATTTTCAAATACAAAACCAATCTTATATTCCTGGGATAAAATCTGCTGGTTGTGCTGTAATAATCCTTTTATTTATAGCTGAGTTTAATTTGTTAATATTTTGTTAAACAGTTTAATGTCTATGTTCATAAAAGATTTTATTTTAATTTTTCATGATGTCTTTACTAGGTTTTAGGATCAGGATTATGCTGGCTTTACAAAATTAGTTAAAAAGTATTTATTCTTTATTTTCTGGGAGAGTTTGTTAGATTTTTATAGCTTCTTTCACAAATATTTGTGAGTATTTATTGGGCCTAGAGTTTTCTTTGTAGAATGCTTTTTATTACAAATTCAGTTTCTCTGACATATATGGGACTATACAGATTTTTAATTTCATTTTATGTCAGTTTTGGAAAGTTGCATTTTTCCAGAAATTTGTCTATTTCGTTTGAGGTGTAAAGTTTATTGTCATGAAGTTATTTTTAGAATTCTCTTATTATCCTTTTGAAGTTTACACATTATAATGATCCTCTTCTTTCATTCCCAATATTGGTAACTTATGTTTTTTCAATTTTATTGCTCTTTTGAAAGAACCCATTTTGGCTTTGTTAATTTTCTCTGTTGTGTATTTTCTATTTAATTAATACCTGCTATTGTTTTTATTTTTTTCCTTCTTCGGTTTAATTTGCTTATCTTTAGTTTATGGAAACTTAAATTTTAATCCTTCTTCATTTCTAATATAAATAATTAAAGCCATAAATTTCTCTCTAGGCAACATTTTTACTGCATTCCACAAACACTGACATGTTTGTTTTTCATTCATTCAGTTCAAAATATTTTCTAATTTCTTTTTGATCCATTGGCTATTTAGAAATATATTGTTTAATTTCCAAATCTTGGGGAATTTTCAAGATATCTTTTGTTATTGATTTCTAACTTAATTTAGTTGTAATAAGAGAACATACTCTGTTAGATTTCAATCTTTTGAAACTTATTAAGACCTGTTTCATGGTCTTGTATAAAAGTTCCAGGGTATGTAAAGGCAATGATAAAAACTCAACATACCAGAAAGACTTAACTATAAACATGTAGGTGCCTAATTAGCTTCAAAATACATGAAGCATAAAACTGACAAAAGGAAAAAAGGATTTGAACCTACAATCATACTTGGAGACTTTTATATCCCTTGTAGAGTAATTAATAGAACAACCAGGCCAAAAATCTGTACAGATATAAAAGATCTGAATAGCACTGTTAACCAGCTTGACCTAATTAATATTTATAGAACCCAATACCCAACAACTACAGAATACACAGTCTTTTTTATTTTATTTTATTTGCTGAATCAGTTCAGTAGGATGGGAAAGAAAGGACCACATATAGAGGAATTTAAATGCTTACAATATTGAGACGTGAATGAAAAATTTTAAGATTTCTAAACAGATGTATAGTCTGAAAAAAAATGATGTTTAAATAAGATTAATCTGGATGTAGCTTAATAGTTTTAAAAGGGAACACTAAGGGCAGGAGACTAGTTAGGAAGTTTTGCAGCAATCTAGGCCCTGCATGGATTAGGATGAGCCAACTGCAATAAAGATGAAGGGTGAAATTTGAGAGATATTATAAAAGTATAATTGTTAGCATTTGTCAATAAGTGGATATGGAAGTTAGAAAAAAAGGATATTACAGGTATCTGAAAGACTAAAAAATTAAGATAATGATGAAGATCAGTGGTGACACAGAATGGCATTTTAGCTAAATGTATCCTCAACTGGATTTATTCCTGTTGTTTAAGAAATTCAGGTATTTAAGATTCAGCATATAACTTCTGATCACAAAATAAACTTTCTCAAACAAATGAATTTTAAATCCAGATGTTAACTGTGATCTTTGCCCTATTATTGAATAAAAATAGTGGAGAATGTATTCAAGTTCAAACACGTTTATCCTTTATTTCCAGAAGGCAAGATAATGGGATAGTTTTGAAATATCTACTAAGAATGTGCCAATTTTTCATAAAATAAAAAGGTGTTTGCTCTTTCCGTGCTTAGCGCAGCCATGGCCCGCGGTCCCAAGAAGCATCTGAAGCGTGTAGCAGCTCCAAAGCATTGGATGCTGGATAAGCTGACCAGTGTGTTTGCTCCTCGTCCATCCACTGGTCCCCACAAGCTGAGAGAGTGTCTCCCGCTCATCATTTTCCTAAGAAACAGGCTTAAGTATGCCCTGACCGGAGATGAAGTGAAGAAGATCTGCATGCAGCGCTTCATTAAAATTGATGGCAAGGTCCGAACTGATATAACCTACCCTGCTGGATTTATGGATGTCATCAGCATTGACAAGACTGGAGAGAATTTCCGTCTGATTTATGACACCAAGGGTCGCTTTGCTGTTCATCGTATCACACCTGAGGAGGCCAAGTACAAGTTGTGCAAAGTGAGAAAAATCTTTGTGGGCACAAAGGGAATCCCTCATCTGGTGACTCATGATGCTCACACCATCCGCTATCCTGATCCACTCATC
>VSMD01032334.1:0-47826 GCA_008750895.1 Mirza zaza | reverse complement strand
GAGACCAGCCTGAGCAAGAGCGAGACCCCATCTCTACTATAAACAGAAAGAAATTAATTGGCCAACTAATATATATAGGAAAAAATTAGCCGGGCATGGTGGCGCATGCCTGTAGTCCCAGCTACTCGGGAGGCTGAGGCAGCAGGATTGCTTGAGCCCAGGAGTTTGAGGTTGCTGTGAGCTAGGCTGACGCCACAGCACTCACTCTAGCCTGGGCAATAAAGTGAGACTCTGTCTCAAAAAAAAAAAAAAAAAA
This sequence comes from Mirza zaza, assembly GCA_008750895.1. Taxonomy (NCBI): domain Eukaryota; kingdom Metazoa; phylum Chordata; class Mammalia; order Primates; family Cheirogaleidae; genus Mirza; species Mirza zaza. The sequence continues at coordinate 47,570 of VSMD01032334.1, read as the reverse complement.
AAAATTCCCATTACACATATATTTATCCTTAATAAAATCTTATAAGAAATATATTTTCTTCAAAATATAAAATATATTCACTGATAGTACTTTTAAAACAACTAAATATTCAGATAGGAAAATAGTCAATACAGACAATTCAATGTCTTATTAAAATAATTTCTCAAATGTCAGAATCTAACAGAAAATAAGAAGTAAATTTGTTGTCAATAGCTATCAAATATAATTAAAAAAACTTATAAAATTCTCATTCATGTCATAGTCAGACACAGTAAAATAGCTTAGTAATACACGAGAAATAATCAAACTTTACTTGTTCTGAACTTAGGCTGTTTACCTAATTAAATACAACTATTAGTGATACCAGCAGGTAAATTAACTTCATCCTTCTTTTCTTGAAAAATAAATTTTTAATACTGATATAGTGGAATCTACCTCCTGCAGTGTTGATTAGAACAGCATTTTTGTCTTGTTTTTGTTCTTCCTTCCAACAAATAAGAGCTTTAGAATGCCTTGCTCAATGTCTTGCAGGTGTTTTTAAGGGGCAAGGGAAAATGACCATGCTTACTAATGATATGTTTAAATCACTGATACAGCTATTTTCAGATTTTATTTGATAGCTTATTGTTTTTTAATTGTCCAATTTAGCAACTTATGTTACTCTTGGGTTTTCCTCCTTTATTTATCTTCATCTCATGTAGAAATGTACAATTTTTATAATGTATTTCAAGTAATATAGAGGAATTTATTCCATTGCTTTACGGCCATTCAAATAGGACATATTAGTCATATCTTGAATGAGTAAAATTCTACTCATGAATATTTTATTTCTTGGAACAGTGGCAGATATTTTCAAAAATTAATTAGCTCTCTTAATTTTTAAAAAAATGTTTTTGATATTGGTGTAATGAGCTCATTTAGAGGCTTGAGTTACATAAGTTCCAAAGAATTTAATGCATTCCAATGGACCTTGATATTTATTTTTGTACCTAATCAACAATTGCAGAAAGAGAGCATATCCAACCACCTGTAAAATATGTACCAAGTATCTACAATGTCCAATGATTGAATTGTAAAGATTAAAAAATTATGTAAGAGAAATTTTTACAAGTAAAATCCAGTAATGTTTATGTAATAACGCAAGATTTACATGACATGTCATCAAATATGTAACTGTAGAATAGAGGCAAATTTTTCTACATAATTAACTTGTTATGGCTCAAGATACCAATTTGTTAACAAAATAATCCTAATGATACAGTAACCCAAAAATGTCCATGAAATACTTTTCACATACCAAGGAACTATAGCCACTCCATCTACATGAAAGACTCCACAGCAAATGTAAATACAAAGTTTGACCATTTTAAAAGCCTAGCATCCCTGACTATTAGTATTTTCTGCTTAAGGGACTTTAAAGTCCCAAAAGACCACGAAGAGCAGAAAGGGGAGTTCAGAGTATACTACGTATTGAGGAAAATGGAATGGCATATGTGAAATTTAAGAAGTATCTTGGGGTACAGATAGGATTTAGATCAGAAAAAAATAACAAGGGCAACTCAAGAAGATGAAACTATGTGAAGGAAGGCTTTGAGGAGAGGATAATTATGATTCTAGCAGAACAAAGAAAAAGCCCTGTGAAGAACAGAATATATGTTGGCAATTAATAGAGAAGCCTGTATTTGTTAAATGGGGCCAGACTATGATTCTCTATGAACCAATCACTCCTTTGAGGCCTTCCCTGAAACACTCTATTCTCCCAATTCGTTCTCCTTTGTGGATTGAGAAATGCGAAGAAACAAGTAAGAGAAGATATACAGAAGGTAGTTTGTGGGGAGAGATCTGTTTCATATAGGTCTAAAAACGTCTGAGAAACATGACTTAGAGTTGTCAAGACCTGAAGTATAAAGAAAAAGAACAACTCAAGGAATGATGGAAGAAGAGTACACCAAGCAGAGAGAAAGAGTAAATTAAAGACCCTAAGATAGAAATGAGGCAGAAACAGTATAACTACTGGAAGGAGAATGGATTGGGAAATTTTATCTGTAGGTAGAGGATAAGAATAAAAACATAGAAAATAACTTCTCAAATGTCAATTAAAGATTACTGCAGGAGTCCAGGCAACAGATAAATTTACTTTAAATAGTAAATATATCCTCCTCTCAGTTGTGACTATGAGTCTTAAGTATGCATACCAAAGGTCACAGTCTCCCTGTACTTTCTCTTCTTTTCAAACTCCCAATGTCTTGGTTCCAACTCTCATCATATTTGTCGTATTACTAAATTACAGTCATATTTCTAAAACACAACCCTAACTATGTCATTCCCAAAACACAAACTAAAGTGGCGTCCCATGGCCTACAAAGTCCAAACCCATAGCCTAGTCATAAGGACCTTCATAAAGCTTAAGCAGCCTTCCATTTAGTTCCATTTCATTCACTTATATCTTAAACGATAATACTACTAACTTAACTACCATCTCTTGAGTACAAGATGCCCTTTCCTAACTCTGTGTGTCTGCATATACTGCAGTTTCCCACTTTGGTTCAAAACCAGGCTTGACAGGTAACCGATTTCTGATAAACAGAATGCTGCCCCCATTAGTTCCATCTACTCCCTGGAACCTGTAAATATGTCTTCACACACAGGTAAAGGGACTCTGCAGATGTAATTAAGTATACTAATTAGTGACCTTAAAACAGATTCCCCTGGATCGCTCAGGTGGGCCTATTATAATCACATTTGTTCTTAAATGCAGAGAACTTTCTCCAGCAGGAAGTAGAAGGGAGCTATGGTAAAAAGTCATTAAGATTCCAAGTGTGAGAAGGATTGGACACACTACTGCTGACTCTGAGATATTAGAGCCTCCTACAAGCACTAGAGAGAGGCCTCTAGGAGGTAAGGGTGGCCCCCAGATGACAGCCAGCAAAGAAACAGAGACTTCAGTCCTATAAACACAAGAAACTGGATTTTGCCAAAAATATAAATCAGTTTGGAAGTAGATTCTTCCCCAGAAACTCCAGATAAAAGCCTGCCAGAATTCTGACCTACAGAACTGATAACAAATGGGTGTTGTTTTAAATCACTAAATTTGTAGGAATTTGTTATGGCAATAATAGAAAATACAAGACTTAAATGTAATAAGGTAATGGGGGTGAGGAGACTGGGATTGTATTTCCAGGAGTAGTAAAATATATGAAACATGGAAATATGAAACTCCTAATCATGGTTGATGCAGGCACTGTCTCTCTCTACCACCTTCATGTTGATGAGAACCTTCCCATTGATCTACTGATCCCTTAGACAAGATTATGTCCAGGAAGCCCGATATCTAAATTTCCACGGACAGGCTTTCTAAATACCTGAAACAGAAAAAAAGTAGATGAAACTTTTCCCTTTAACCCACTACCACTACACAAAAGGAAAAGGCATGGGATAGTCACTCCTTTTACTGACACAAGAGCCCTTAACAGTGTGGATTAGGGCAAACCTAAGACCTCAGGAATTTGTCTGCCAGTGTAGTTGCTCTGACTCCACAGAATGGAATGGTGAAGGTAGGGGGCTATCGGCTCAGACAGCAAAATTACAAATGTTCATATTAAAAAAAATCACACATTTTACCTTTGCCCATAATTACAACTGTAGAAGCCTACTCTTCTCCACTTAAAGTGTAGCTCAATGCTATTTCCTCTGTTCTAGCTCCTAAAATATAATACCTATATTATACTGACCACACTGTAACAATTATGTTTGTACTTCTAACTCTTCCTGTGAGCTTCTCACATCATTTTCTACCTCTTGAATCTAACATAATGGTGATCATATAGTAAGCATTCAGTAAATGTTTTTGAATTGACTAATTTCTTCAAGGCACCATGGCTCTTTTATGAGACAGTTTTAGGTATCTCAATTCAAAGACGAGTCACAGACAGAAATAGAAGGCCTTTGTTAGGCCCAGTATACACTACTTCAGAGGGTTATGCATTTACAATATCTTATAATGTGTCTATTGTAATTTAATATTGGATATAAAACTGTAAAAAAATATAAAACTTAGTACCTCAAATATTTTGGAACCAATTTGCTTACAAAATATATTAGACTACATAATATATTCTAAACGTTGTAAGATTAATGATGATAACAATGCTAACGTACATGTCAGGCATTGTTCTAGGTTTTTTTACATGAAGTAAATAACACATTCATTCCTTCCAACAACCTACCTTTAGACTGGGTATTATTATCCTATTTTCCAGAGGCACAAAGAGGTTAAGTGTGTTGCAAAAGGTTATAAAATTGCAACACTCTATGAAGTATTTTATTTTCATTTCTTTTCCCTACCTACCTCCATGAAGTATATCAAACTATTTTAAATAAATTACATTTTCAAAAGTTTTAAGCCTTTCCCAAAATCTTTTTTTGGAATAAATGGAAATACACTGAAGTGTCAAAAAACCAGAGAGACAAATTGCTAAGATTTTGTTCAGTTCTTTGTGATACATATGGTTTCTCCATTTATTTTAGAGCTCTGCTAAGTGATTACTGAACCCATTAGTTTCTGTATAAGGATTTGGCAGTGATTTCAGTAACTTTCATTTCTAGATCACTCTCTAAATAATTTTCTTATTGCGACCATGATAGACAGCTAACAAACTTGATATAGTTTTAATATCAAGTAATATGTGAAGAAACTTTAACATAGTGGAAAAGTAGTTATAACTTCATTCTCTAGGAGAAACAACTCCACACATCATAATGTGGTATCCACTTCCAATCACTTCTAATATACACATATTAAAACTAAGAAATAAATATTAGTTTAAGGCAGAAGGACTACAATATAGCTTAAACTGACCCCATTTGAAATCACCCAGGCCACCTAATAATTGATCTGGTGCCAACCATTGCAGGAACAATTAGATGACACTTAGTTCATAAGTACTATAAGCTATGGAGTCAGCCAGAAGGTGGCAGAAGGGGGCCATTTAGGCTTCACATACAAATCCAAAAAATCTTTTATTGTCATTACCCTAAATTTTGGCAGTCTCTGATTTGATTCTCAGCTTGACTGTTGTTGGTATATAGGAATGCAACTGATTTGTGTACATTGATTTTGTAACCTGAGACTTTGCTGAATTTATTTATCAATTCCAGGAGTCCCTTGGCAGAATCTTTGGAGTTAGCTAATATAACATCGTATCATTAGCAAAGAGCCATAGTTTGACCTTTTCTCTCCCTGTTTGGACACTCTTAATTTCCTTTTCTTGCCTGATTGCTCTGGCTAGGACTTTCAGCATTATGTTGAAAAGAAGTGGTGACAGTGGGGATCCTTTTTTTGTTCCAGTTCTGAGTGAGAATGCTCTCAATTTTTCCCTGTTCAGTATGATGTTGGCTGTGGGTTTGTTGTGCATGGCTTTTATAATTTTGATATCTGGTCCATCTATGCTTTTGGTAAGAGTTTTTATCATAAAGGGGTACTGAATTTGTCAAATGCTTTTTCTGTATCTATTGAGATAATCACACAACCTTTATTTTTGCCTCTGTTTATGTCAGGAACCACATTTATAGATTTATCTGTGTTGAAGCATCCTTGAGATGAAGCACACTTGGTTGTGGTGAATTATTTTTTTGATGTGCTGCTGAGTTTGGTTTGCCAGGATTTTGTTGAGAATTTTTGTGTCTATATTCATAAGGGATAATGGTCTATAGTTTTCTTTTTTTTTGTTGTGTCCTTTCCTGGCTTTGGTATCAAGGTGCTACTAGCTTTATAGAATGAGTTGGGGAGTATTCCTTCCTATACCTTTCAAAATAGCTACAAAGAAAATATGGAATATTTTCCATATTCCTAGGAATATGTTTAACCAAGGAGGTGAAAAATCTCTACAAAGAGAACTATGATTCACTGAAGAAGGAAACTGCAGATGATGTAAACAAATGGAGAAACATATCATGGATTGGCAGAATCAACATTGTTAAAATGTCCATACTACCCAAAGTGATTTATAGATTCAATATAATCCCCATTAAAATACCAATGTCACTTTTGCAGATCTAGAAAAAGTAATCCTTTGCTTCATTTGGAACCAGGAAAGAGCCCAAATAGCCAGAGCAACGTTAAGCAAAAGGAACATATCTGGAGGCATCACTTTACCAGCCTTAAGCTACACTACAAGGCTATAGTAACCAAAACAGTATTCTAATGGCACAAAAAGAGAGACATAGACCAATGAATCAGAACAGAGAACCCAGATATGAAACCATCCACATACTGCCTCAGATCTTTGACAAAGTAGACAGCAATATACACCAGGGAAAAGAATCTCTATTCAATAAATGGTGCTGGGGAAATTGGGTAGCTGCATGTAGAAGACTGACAGAGTATCCCTATCTCTCACCATTCACAAAAATTAATTCAAGATGGATAACAGACTTAAATTTAAACTATAAAATCATAAGAATTCTAGAAGAAAATGTTGGAAACATTCTTCTAGATATTGGCCTAGGTAAAGAATTTATGAAGAAGATCCCCAGGGCAACCACCACCACAACAATAATATTAATAAATAAGTGGGACTTGATTAAATTAAGAAGCTTCTGCACAGGCAAGAAAACAATCAACAGAGCAAGCAGACAACCTATAGAATGGGAGAAAATATTCACATGCTATTCATCCAATAAACAGCTAATAACTAGAATCTATAGAGAACTAGAAGCAAATCAGCAAGAAAAAAATCAAACAACCCCCTTAAAATGTGGGCAAAAGACATGAACAGAAGCTTTTCAAAAGAAGATAGACTAATGGCCAATAAACATATGAATAAATGCTCAGTGTCACTAACCCTGAGAAAGATGCATATCAAAACCACAAAGAGATAGCACCTAACTCCAGTGAGAATGGCTTTTATCAAAAAGTTCCCAAATGATAGATGCTGGTAGGGACATGGAGAGGAAAGAACACTTATACACTGTTGGCAGGAGTGCAAAATAGTGCAATCTCTATGGTAAATAGTATAGAGATTCCTCAAAGAACTAAAAGTAGACTTACTATTTGATCCAGCAATCCCACTACTGGGTATTTACCCAAAGGAAAAAGAGTCATTTTATCAAAAAGACACTTGCACTAGAATGTTTATTGCAGCACAATTCACAAGTGCAAAGATGTGGAATCAACCCAAATGCCCATCAATTCATGAGTGGATTAGTAAATTGTGGTATATGTACACCATGGAGTACTGCCCAGCCATAAAAAAAAAAAAAAAAAAAAGAATTAATACCTTTTGCAACAATCTGGATAGAACTGAAGACCATTCTCCTAAGTGAAGTATAGCAAGAATGGAAAAACGAATACCACATATACTCACTATTAAATTGTAATTAACCGATCAGCACTTATATGCACAGATGGAAGTAAAACTCAATGGAAATGATGCAGATGTGAGGGGGGAGGGGGATGGGTGAAATCATACCTAATGGGTGCAATGTAATGCAATCTGGGTGATGTGCACACTTATAAATTTGACTCAAGCAGTACAAAAACAATCCATGTAACGAAAACATTTGTACCGTTGTAATACTATGAAATTAAAAAAGAAAATGTGGCATTATAAGACATACACAATTTTAGATCCTTACACAAAAAAGATTTACTAGAAATGTGCAACAACATTATTTCCTGTATACAAAGCAAACTATAAAATTTCCACATAGACTACCATATTAGAAACTAATACCCATTTTTCTCTCTCATAAGTCAATTTATACAAATCTGTGAGAAAATGAAGTCTCTAAAGTTTCCCATATCATTCCAATATTGCATTTGAATTCACTAAAAATTTAATGGAGAATTACTGGTAAATGTTACATTATGGAATATATTTAATTTGCTAAGTTCAATCATAGTGCTTATATAATAGCAAGGTAAAATCTGTTACAAAATCTTAACTTTTAAGAAAACAATTGTTTTTATATTGGCTTTGTTTAATGGAGTTTAGACACTATGGTTTAATACATGGCAGAATAACCATATATACATGAATGCTTGCCATGGATCTGTTTATCTCTACATTCCCGGTACCTGTCATAGGTACACATAAACCCTCAAAAACATTTGCTTGACTGAGTACAAGATTTCAAGGAGAAAAGTCAAGGCTGAAAGCAAAGATAGCTTAATTTGACATTAGCTTGGTTTAATACAGGACATCAACTTGTATTAATATAGTTCTCTTTATTTTTCCATCAGGTCACTAGCCTCTCAAGCTAAAAACAAAACAATAGGTGGTAATTGCCCTCAAGTAGGGACCAGGTCACCTAAGACAGACCAAATGATTATAAAACCAGATCTGCCAACAGTAGCTAATTTACATCAGAGAGAGAGAGAGGCTAAAGAGTCCTGGAGAGAACTGTTGTGGAGCAAGCTGTGAGATATGCAATGTAATTTAGGGAGGAGGTGTTTCACTGTCACCTCAACCCAAGTGAAGGGCTTCAAGAAAAACACTCAGAGACTAGACACAGTATTCTATCTCCTACAGTGCATACGAGGTAGGGGCAGTTTGGAGGGGACTCACAAATGTACAAAATGTAAAGGTACTAAATGGTGGATAAAGAGTAAAAAGAGTTGTGTTGAGAAGAAGCTCCACTTGCAACAGCGGGGGAAAATGCATTTACTGGACCCCAGAAAAGGGAGTGTGGGAAAGGGAGTCATAAGTGGCTAGAGGAGAGGCATTCTCTTATGAAGGGAACTGAAATCAGAGGTCCACAGCAGATCTACTGTGAAGCTAAAGAAACTTAAATTTCAGGACCCCTCAAGTGCAGGGGACCCTTCCAATACCCTGGGAGAGATCCTAACATTGTGTTCATAAAGACATATGCTTTTGTAAGATTTGCAAAAGTAAGATATTTTAACTGAAATTGGTTAAAACTGCTGTCTCTTTTCTTTCCAACTTCCCCGTTTTCACACTTTCCATTATGTCAGGCACTAATGAAGTGGCTGCAGACATTTTAGAGATCTTGCCAAGGGAAAGTTGAGATGGGAATATGCCCTTTTAGCTGCAATTGGGGAAAAGTTTTGGAGTTTTTCAATAAAAAAGTAAAAAATTACAGACTCTTGATTTAAATGTGTATAAGGAGTACTTCCTTTCACCATACATACCATATGATTACATTTATAAAAGAGGCAAATGTCATCAATGCTATTGGAAGTAGGGAGAATGTTTACCACTGAAGTGGGAAGAAAAAAAATTAGTTCCATACATTTTATTATATTAATACATTTAACATACTGAATATAAAAAAATCCTTACTGATGAATATCTCACTGCATGGAAAAACTCATGACACAAAAATGAAAGAACAAATTATGTCAGTATATGTAATATGAATGGCAGGTTGGGATAATGGTTACCAGCACAGGCTCTGAAGTTAAGAACACCATGCTTTGAATCTCAGTTCTGTGATCTTGGGCAAATTACTTAACTGCTTTGTACCTCAGTTTCTTCATCTGTAAATGAGATTAGTAAAAATATAGACTTTATAGGGTTTTGAGTTGGATTATATCTGTACCTTAAAGCATTTATAATAGTGCCTATACAATAAGCACTATACTATTATCATTATAATCCCAATTTGTTAAAACTCACCCATATATTTTTTAAAAGGATATATTACCATCCTATGGGATCCACTGGGGATTTATTCTAGGATCCCTGTGGATACCAAAATCCATGGATATAAAGTCTCTTATTAAAAAATGGTGTAGTATTGCATATAAGCTATGCATACCTTCCCATATACTTTAAATAATCTGTAGATTACTTATAATATTATACCTAACACAATATAAATGTTATGGAAGCAGTTACAATGTATTATTTATTTGTATTGTTTTTATCATTGTATTGTTATAGTATTGCTTTGTTGGTTTTTAAAAAAATATTTTCAATCTGCTGTTGGTTGAATCCTTGGATGGTAGAATCCACAGATGTGGAGGGCCAGCTGTATTTAAAAACAGCTAACTGGTTATTTGTGAATGGGGATTCTGGTTGAGATTTTTCTTCTTTTTTCTCATATGTAAGTAATGATGAGTAGAAATTTTCACCTTCTTAATATTTTTTTTCTGAAAATTCTGTTTTTGAGGAAAAATGAGCTCGCTCTAGGTTAAAAGCAAGTTTCAGTGCCTTGATGTCAGATTGGGTTTTCTATAAAAGAGGAAAGTTTTTTGCAAAATGAGGGGGTGGGAATAACTTGGATGTTCCAAAAGAAAACATGTAGAAGGGAGAAGTGATCAGAGTGGAATTCTTTTCTAGAGGATGGTCAAGAAAGAAGATCTCTAGTTGACAGTACAGTCAAAGGGACATTTGAAAAAAACTTTAAGGTCTTATGAGGATTAAGTTGTTCATTTACCTTTTAATATATAAACAATCCTGAATTTCATTTAAGAAATTTTCAGTCAGTTGTACTTTGCTAACTAAATGTTTTTAAAAGAGGATTTCTTTTAGAGAACACTCAGAGGAGAGAGTCCCACTTTAGATTTTTGAACCAAGAAATGCTACACAGCTGTATCTCAGACTATATCATTACTCTAGAATTAAGTCAAGAAGGTATGCTCACCATAACTGCCCAACTATTAGATGCAACGTGCTAGGGAATAAACCTGTATACCATGGAAAACCTGTAGGTGCGGACAAATTTGTTTACAATGGAAAAGAGGTTCCAGAGGGTCTTCTGGAAAGGACTGGGTCATAGACAATTTAACATGTGACTAAAACCTTTGGTACTACATACAAATGGCCAACAAATACATGAAAAAATACTCAACATCACTAAGCATCATGAAAATTCAAATTAAAACCACAATGAGATATCATCTCATCCTAGTGAGAATAGCTACCAAAAGAAAAAAAAAACCCACAAAAAATAACAAATGCTGGTGAGAATGCAGACAAAAGGGAACTCTTATACACTGCTGGTGGGAATGTAAATTCGTATAGCCATTATGAAAAATAGTATGGAGGGTCCTTAAAAAATTTAGGTGGAAGGAATAAGATCTACTGTTTGGTAGTACAATAGGACAACTATTGTTAACTTGTTGTGCATTCCAAAATAACTAAAAGAGTAGAATCCGAATGTTCCTAACACAAATAAATGATAAATGCTTGAGGTAATGTCTATCTCAATTACCCTGAGGTGATCACTCATTGTATGCTTGTATCAATATATCGCATGTACCCTATAAGTACAAATATTATGTATCCATAATAATTAAAAATAAAAAATAAAAGAACTAAAAATAGAACTACCATATGATCCAGCAATCCTGCTACTGGGTATTTATCTAAAGGGAGAAAGTTCACTGAAGAGATATCTGTATCCCCATGTTTACTGCAGCACTATTCATAAAAGCCAAGTTACAGAATCAACCTAAACGTCCATCAACAGATGAATGGAAAAAGGAAGTGTGGTATAAATGCACGATGGGATACTATTGAGCCGCGCAAAAAAATGAAATCCTGTCATTCACAGCAACAAGGATGAGCCTGGAGGACATTTTGTTAAATGGAATAAGTCAGTCACAGAAATATAAATACCATATGTTCTCATTCATGTGTGGCAGCTCATACAAGTAGAGGGTAAAAATAAGTTGAGCTCATACAAGTAGAGGGTAAAATTGTGGTTATTAGAGGCTAAGAAGGGCACAGGGTGGAGAGTGGGGAGAATAGGGAGAAGCTGGTTATAAAATTACAGCTAGATAAAAAGTAAGTTTCTAATGTTCTTTCTATAGCATTATATGGTGACTATAGTTACCAATAATTTATTGTACATTTTCAAACAACTAGAAGAGATGATTTTGTTCAAAACACAAAGAAATGATAAGTGTTTGAGGTGATAGATATGCCAATTACCCTGATTTACAATGCATACATGTATTAAAATATCACTCTGTATCTCATAAATATGTACGATTATTACTTGTCAACTAAAAAGGAAAAAAATAGCATTGGTTCTTACTTGTTCTGTGAGGTTGGGCAGATGATAGAATTTTTCTGTATTTCAGTTCACTCACTTGTGTTTCAGTTGTCTATTGCTATGTAACAAAAATCTCAACTTAGTGCTAAAACCACCAGATTTTGCTCACAAATTTTTGGGTCAAGAATTTGGACAAGGCACAACAGGAATTGTTTATCTCTGTTCCACAGTATCTCCGGTCCAGGCTGAGTGGCTGAACAGCTCGGGGATGGCTGGAACAGCCCAACTGAGGTCCTACATCTGGCCTCTCACTTCTCACTGTTTGCTGAGTTACTCTCTCATCTGCCTTCACTGGAAGGCTGGGCTAACTGAAAGGTCCTAGACATATACACTCATGTGTCTAGTGCCCAGGTGTAGACAAGTGAGTGACCTCCCTTTCAACCTCTCTCTCTCTCCCTCTCTCTGTCTGTCTCTCTCCTCCTAGTGGCTAGTTGGGCTTCTAACAGCATGCTGGTCTCAGAACAGTCAGACTTCTTATGTAGCAGTTGGCTTCTAGGAGAGCAGAGGCTGTCTGTCAACTCTCTCAAAGTCACACGCCTGTAGCTGACCCAGCATCACATCCACCACATTTTACTGGTTAAAGCCCAGATTCAAAGCTGTGAAGACTATGCTCTGATGGAAAGGGTGGTTAAGAATGTGCAGCCATCTTTGCTCTGTCACAGTCTACCCTCTGGCCACATATTATTTATAACATATTCCTTTCTTTTCAAAATATATTCAACCCCTTAAGACTCACCCCCTAGAGTCTCATCCCATTATCATATCAGCTCAAAGTCCAGGATGTAATCTACATCAAGTGCAAATGTAGAGGAGGCTCCTCAGATTCAGTACCTTTTTTTTTTTTTTTTTTTTTGAGACAGAGTCTCACTTTATTGGCCAGGTTAGAGTGAGTGCCATGGCATCAGCCTAGCTCACAGCAACCTCAAACTCCTAGGCTCAAGCAATCCTGCTGCCTCAGCCTCCCAAGCAACTGGGACTACAGGCATGCACCACCATGCCCGGCTTTTTTCTATATGTATTAGTTGGCCAATTAATTTCTTTCCGTTTTATAGTAGAGATGGGGTCTCGCTCTTGCTCAGGCTGGTCTCGAACTCCTGAGCTCAAATGATCCGCCCACCTCGGCCTCCCAGAGAGCTAGGATTACAGGCGTGAGCCACCGCGCCCGGCCAGATTCAGTAGCTTGAGTGCAGCTCCTCATAATGTAGTTCCTCTTAATCTGAAGACTTGTGGACTGAAGAGACAAGTTATTGACTCAACAGACCCCAATATACAATGGTGAGATAGAATAGGAAAATTGCAATGAACACTCCCATTCAAAAAGGGGAAAACAAGAGGTACATACCACTTCCTGGTCAATAGCATTCCAAAATTTAGTTGCGCACATGTTACTAGTTCCTCAATTAGTCCTCTGGGTGATTCCCCAGGCTCATTTCTTAGCTGTACTCTCTGGCTTCTTGGCTGCATTCTCTGAGTTGTCCTTCATTTTCCATAGGAAATGATTTATGTTTAGAGCTGAATAGCTTCTCAGCATGCTTCCTTTCCATAGGAGGTTGAGAGCCCAGACACTTCTTATCATTATGAACTTTCTTTGTCCCTTTCAATATAAGCCAATACAATTCCTTTTAAAACTCTGTGGATTGCTTATATATAAAATTCTAATCAATTCCAAAAACAAAAGCTACATCCTCATTTCTTTTGGAGAGACCCTTATCTACCTTGGTTCTCATATAAGACTGCTATGGGACAAGTCCTTAGGATTTCTATAAACCACAACTGTCTAATTGAGAGGGTATGTGAGCCACACACTTAAGATTCCTACAAACCTTTTAGTCTAATTGAAGGTCCATTAGGCATCACTTTAAATCTTCTGGGGGCCTAGCAAAGGATCTTATAAAATATTTCTAAAAATATTTTTAAAAAGGTACAGTTATTTTACCTTATTAAAAGAGGATAAAAAAGTCAAGAGATAAATAAGATTTATCATAAAAATATAACTATAAGCAATTGAAGTCCTTCTTCTTGCACCCAGAATTCTAGAGAGAGAATTCTCCAAATCTTTATTAAACAATAATTATCTCATCAATTATGTAAGTCACTGCTTCTGTTATTTAGACAGATTAAATTCCTCTTAGAATTCAATGCTAGAAAAGTGGTTCTGTATTGTATAACTCCTTGCCATGTAAAAAGTGCTAAGTTTTATGCTCAAATACAGTAACTAGCATAGGTTTACTGGTTCAACCAATTCCCTACCTTTTATTTTGAGGCTTTTATTTATTTTTAAAATTCTGCTTTAAAGGTAATGTGATTAATGTATATACCTTCTATTACAAAACACCTGAAATCTTTTTTGGTTGTGCTAATGAGGTAGGGATGAGGAAGTGACAAGCATGAGAAATAAATGAAAGTTGTAAAGAAAATAGAAAGTTCCACTCCTGGCTTGGGAAAATGAACCTCCTTCCCCCATTCCTGGGGTTTATAAAAAAAAACCAAAACTGCCTGTGATGGTCAGTTTTACGTGTCAACTTGGTTAGGGTACAGTCTCTAGTTACTCAAACATTATTTTGCTTTGAAGGTATTTTGTAGATATGATTAAAGTCTATAATCAGTTTGCTTCAAGTAAAGATTATCCTAGATAATCTGGGTGGGTCTGAGTGAACCAGTTGAAAGGCTTTAAGAGCAGAACTGAAGCTTCCCTGAAGAAATTCAGCCTGTGGATTTCAGCTTCAGCCTATGCTAGAGTTTCAGCTTGTCCTTCCTTACAGTTTGCCCTATGGATTTTGGACTTATCTAGCCAGCCTCCATAATCAATAAGTCAATGATATTTCTTGCAACATATTTCTTAATATATATCCTACTGGTTCTGTTTCTCAGGTATAACCCTGACTGATACACTGCCTTATAGAGTAATGAGTTTCCTATCATTGGAAAGATTATAATGAAAGAGAAAACTAAATGAAGTAAAAGTTGAAAAATTTTTAGAAAGGTAGGCAAATATGGCAAGATGATTAAGAACACTCTAGAGTCAGACTGCTTGGGTTCAAATCTTGACTACTTATTAACTGTGTGGCGTTGGACAAGTTACATAATCTCTCCATGCCTCAATTTCCTCTTGTAAAAATAAGAACAATCATAGTTCCTATTTCAAAGTATCGTGAAGATTAAATAGATTATTATACACATAGCACTGATGACAGTGCTGCCACATGGGAAAAGCTAAGGAAGATTCAAAAAAGGTGGATAGATAGGTCTTCTAAGATCTATCTTAGAAGGTCCATCAGATTCAATGATAGTTTCAAGTGCATAATTTTTAAAAGAAAATTGTTATCACCATTTTAAGCAAATGGTATAACACAGTGATTATGAGGAGAGGGCCTAGAATCAGACAGACAACATTTGCATCACACATAACTCAGCCACTGAACTAGCTGTGTGATCTTTATTTTCACTAAACCTTAGTTTTCTTGTTAGAAAATACAATGATAATAGTATTTACTATATAGGGTTATTGAGAGAAACAAATGATATAAGCCACTTTATGCAATTATTAAAGTTTTAATGGATAACTTTCTAAAATTTCCCCCTTCATTTTTATATCTTTTTATTCTTGATGATCTTAAGCTGATGAACATAAATCAGATCCCTATAATCTAACATTACCCCAGTAGATTAATTTGCTGTTTCTAGTTTCATAGACTGATAATTCAGATAACTTGTTAAAAATGAACTCAAACTACACAAACAGTGGTTAAGGATTTCCTGTAAAAACAATAGCTACTATTTATTGATCATCTTCTGGATACCAAGAAAAACACATTATACATGATTTCTAAACCTCACAACTACACTAACTCCATTTTGCAGATGAGGAAAAATTCTGAAAGTAACTGCATGAGTTCTCATACAAATGCTCTGTGACATCTATTATTGCTTCTCTGAGAACACTTTTTTAATTTTCTGGATGTCAGTGTGATTGACACACTAAGTTAATAATATTAAGTGCCCAGGTAAGTAATCTCTGATCATCTCAGTCCCTAGCTTCTAAATTCTCAAAGGACATTTAGTTAATTTAAAAGGGGAGAGGGAAAAATAGGGGGGGGCAGCCAAACAATTCAATTATTTTCTCAATTAGATATATTTATGTGTTATTAATAAAAGTTATATTTCCAGAGAATAAGAATACATTCCCATTTAACTATGTGAGTATGAATATTTTAAACTCAAGAAAAGACATATATTTAAAATGAAGTATGTGCTAATCTATAAAATATATAAATTAACATTGTCTTTGACTATACATTAATTGAAAACTCATGGTATTAAAATGCATTGATTAAATTGTCCTTTTAACTGAAAATTACATTAAGTTAAAAATCAAATTTTTTATAAGTACTTTGCTGATATTATTTATGGTATTTTAAACTGGTATGGTAGTTATGGCATTGTACCTATGAATATATTTAATACTACCAATAATATTGGCTGCTTGTAGTTAATTTAATATATATTCATTTAATATGTATATCCTCTAATCTTTTTAATATAATATCTAAGTCCATTTAATATGTACATTCCCACCCTATCCTACCTTAGCCACTCACTCCAAACCCATTTCATTCTACCCTTTCTTTTTTTTTTTTTTTGAGACAGAGGCTCAGGCTAGAGTGAGTGCTGTGGCGTCAGCCTAGCTTACAGCAACCTCAAACCCCTGGGCTCAAGCAATTCTTCTGCCTCAGCCTCCCGAGTAGCTGGTACTACAGGCATGCACCACCATGCCTGGCTAATTTTTTCTATATATATTAGTTGGCCAATTAATTTCTTTCTATTTATAGTAGAGATGAGGTCTCGCTCTTGGTCAGGCTGGTTTTGAACTCCTGACCTTGAGCAATCCACCCGCCTTGGCGTCCCAGAGTGCTAGGATTACAGGCGTGAGCCACCGCGTCCTGCCCAGAAAATTTTTTATTGCTGCTTCAATTTTGTTACTTGATATTGGTCTCTTCAGGAATTCTATTTCTTCCTGATTGAGCCAGGAAGGTTGCATGTTTCCAAAAATTTGTCCATTTCCTCAACATTTTCAAGTTTATGTGAAAAGAGATTTTTATAGTATTCAGGGATATTTTGTATTTCTGTGGTTATCAGCTGCAATATTTCCTTTTTCCTTTCTGATTGAGCTTATTACGGTCCTTCCTTTTCTATTTGGTTAATCTAGTGAGAGCCTGTTGATTTTGTTCATCTTTTCAAGGAATGAACTTTTTTGTTTCATTAATCTTGTGTATAATTCTTTTGTTATTGATTTCATTTAGTTTTGTTCTGACCTAAGCTATTTCTTTTCTTCTGCTGGGTTTGGGACTGGATTGCTGTTCCTTTTCCAATTTCTTGAGATGATTCATTAGCTTGTTGATTTGTGATCTTTGTCTTTTGGATGTAGGCATTTATGGGTATGAATTTTCCTCTTATGACTGTTTTTGCTGAATCCCATGGATTTTGATAACTTGTATCCTCTTTCTTATTTAGTTCCAAGAATCTTTTGAGTTCCACTTTAATTTCGTCCTTGACCCAATAACTACTCAGGAGTAGGTTGTTTAATTTTCATGACTTTGTGAAGAGTTGAGTGTTTCTGTTGGAATTGATTTCTAATTTTATTCCACTCTGATCTAAGAAGATACACAGTATAATTTCTATGTTTTTTAATTGCTAAGACATGTTTTGTGGTCTAGGATGTGATCAATCTTAGAGCATGTTCAATGAGATGATGAGAAGAACATATATTTAGTAGTTTTTCAGTAGAGTGTCCTGTAAATGTCTGTTAGGCCCCTTTGTTCTAGAGTTCTGTTTAAGCCCATCATTTCTTTACTTATTTTCTGCTTAGAGGACCTGTCCCATTTTGCCAATGGGGTGTTGAAATCCCCAGCTATTATGGTGCTGCTATTTATCATTTTATTTAGATCATAGGGTTTGCTTTATGAATCTCTGTGCACCTGCATTAAGTGATTAAATATTCAGAATTGTTATGTCATCTTGTTGAATTGTTCCCTTTGCCATAATATAATGACCATCCTTGTCTTTCATTACTTTTGCTGATTTGAAGTCTATACTGTATGAGAATGGCTATACCAGCTTTCTTTTGTTTTCTATTTGCATGGAATATTGTTTGCCATCACTTTACCTTGAGTGCTTGAGTCTGAATGAGTCCTTGTGAGTCAGATATGTTTCCTGGAGACAGGAGATACTTGGCTGGTATTTTTTTATTCATGCAGCCAGCCTATATCTCTTTGGTGGAGAGTTCAAGCATGAATGAGCACTTTTAAAAAGAGGATATGCAAATGACAAATACAAATATGAAAAAAATAATTAATAGTATCAGTCATCAGGAATGTGCAAATTAAAACCAGGATACACTCACTGGAATGGGGTACAATTAGAAATATGAAAAAAACATCAAATTTGGGAACAATATGAAGTGATTAAAATCCTCAAGCACTTTTGGATGGAAATAATTCAATCACTCTGAAAACTTATTAGGCAGTATCTACCAGAACCACATACTCTTATGACCCTGAAATCTAGCAATTAATTCAGTCTCGTTCTCTCTTTCCCTCTCTCTCTCTGTCTCTCACACACACACAAAGGCACACATTCATATAATGCATATATGTGTATATATACCACATATTTATCTAATAATATTCATCAAAACATACATACATTCACCAAAAATCATGTACTAAGGTGTTCACAGCATTATTTGTAAGAGTCCCAAACTAGAAACAGCTGAAATTTACATAATCAGTTAAAGACATTTTGCTATACTCATATGATGTTATATATCTATGAAAATTAACAAACCACTGCTAACACAAAAACATGGAGAAATCTCACAAATATGTCAGAGAAAGAAGCCAGACATAAGAAATTCATGATGTAGCAGTCCACCTTTTAAGTCTAGTAATGATTGGGTAGAGGCAGGCAGGAAGCTTCTGGGGTATCAACAATATTCTATTTCTTGGTATGAGTGATATTTTAAATGGGTATTCACTTTATCAAATCCATCAACCTATACATTAGCATTTGAAGACTTTTAAAATGTATGTTACACTTCAATTAAATTTTTACTTAAAAATATTACTACTATAACAAAATATCACAATTCTGTTTCACAAAATGTTATAATATAGATCCCAAGAACAACAAAAAAGTTTCCTCCTGCCCACTATGCCTTCACTATGGTCTCCCCTGTTATAAAAACCACTGGGAAAAAAATTTTGAAGATTTTTGGGTCACTGTCTTCTTTGAGTACAATAAAGATTAAAGATTGAAAGTCATTAAAATGTTTGCTCCCCATGCTAAACTTGTATAAGTAGTAGAACAATAAGGTTAAATCCGAGAGATTGTCAAAGAAGTCAAAGAAGATACAGGTATTGAGGACAGGTTCCTATTTATTAAACTGAATTTTGCATGTAACCAAATATGACATTTTTTATGTTGTTCCATACTTCATATAACTTCATGTTGATACTTCAATTTTAATAGGCAGACTACAACTTTCAAATAAATTGCATTCTAAAAGTTGAGCTGCATTAAGTTTTCTGCATCTTGATTGTAAGTAACTATATATATTACAGCAAGAAAAGAAAAAAAAGAACACTTTTCTTGCCACCCCCGCCCACCACCCTGGCATCAGGTTTTACCCAAGACATTAAAATTACCTACCTGGTCACCAAAGTCAACTGCATTAGCCACACATACCATAAATCACAGATGGTAAGTTCACTTCAGTAAGTTATAGATGAAAAAGGGAAAGAAGAGAAAGTATGGCCAAAGAGCAACACTGAAAGTTAAAGAAAAAGGGGTGCATAGTTTTAAAATGAATGAGAAGACAGGTTGGATATAAAAGATAAGAATACACGATAATATAAGACTCCTGGGAAGGAGGGGATGGGATCCAAAGTAAGGGATCCAAAGTAATACTGGAGAGATTGACCTTGCAGACAATGATGTATCATGAGGCAGATTTTTACCTACCTCATGATTTTTGGACATTTAAAACATGTCCAAAAATTCTTTTAACTAGTTCCATCAAAGGCAGGAATCTAATTCACCTTTCTTTGATATGGACTCATTTATAAGCAACTCATTTCTAATGAATAGAATGCAGCAAAAAAGATGCTGCTTGACTTCAGAAGATAGGTCATAAAAGGTGACACAGCTTCCACCTGGCTCTCTTCCTCTTTCTTGGAACTCAGCCACCAGGCCCAAGCCATATATAGAGGTCATATGCAGGTGCTATAGCTGACAGTCCCAGCAAAGGTTCAAAGTACCTACAGTTGGCATCAACAAGGAGACACAGGAATAAGCAAGTCTTTAGGTGATTCCAATTCCCAGCTTTTTAGCTGAGCTAGCTGATGTCAAATAGAGCAAAGAACAAACTGTCCTCGCTGAGCTCAAATTCCATTTTCATAAGCAAAATAAATGTTGTCATTGTTTTAAGCTTACTAAATGTAGCAGTGATGTATGATGTAACAATATATAAATAGAAGAGACAACTCCTCTATTATAACAGAATAAGATAAAGTTAAAATACAGTAGGTTTGAATGTGGAATAGGAGGAAGTTAAAGGGGTCCCCGTCTGATAGCTTTTATTTCCCTTGTGAAATATGAGGCAAGATCATTGCTTTGAATGAGAGATAATGGAGAATTCAGATGTATAAAGAGAGAGGAAAGAAATAGAAATTGAGAAGAATAGGAGACAGAGTTGATCAGAGAAATGTGGTAAAACTGCTAAGTCATGTTGACAGCCCATTTGAGGTTGATGATAATGAATTTATAGTGCCCTTCAGGGTGGCTTTCTCTAGCAGTGCTTAGCTCCTGACTGAAACCACTAAGAAAGCAGATAGCTGAGTTTATCAAAGTAAGATATTTGTCAGAAATATGATAAAGAGACAGAAGTGCAAAGAATTTTGGGGACCAGGGAATCTAAACTGGTTAAGAAGAAAAATGAAGAAGTGAGAGGGCTGACAGACGAATGGATGAGAACGTTCTCATGAAGAATGATCATAATGGGAATACTTTAAAAGCAAGCAAAAAGGAGAGGATGTTGTGATCAAAGAATGACACACCTACATTGGTAATTCTTGAGCAATTAATGAATATGACAAGGTTCTTGGCAAGATTAGATATCTGAAATGAAGTGAAAAGAAGTTAGGAGATAACATGAGATAACTAAAATGCAATGATGATGGATGGCTCATTACCAGAGAATGTGAAACTACTCATGATGAATGCAAAGTTTAGAGTTTAGAGAAAGATTGTGCAAAAGTTTTTGATGAATGCGAAGTAAGCAAGAAATTGGTAAATGGTAGCAACAAGGATGTGAAAGTGGTATACTTGAATGATGAAGTTTTCAAAAGCTTGGGAGCATAATACTGTATGTCTTCCTGCCTGCCTGAGAGCAATCTCTCTCTACTACTTATAAGTGATATAATTTTGATATATGTTAAATAAACTAACATGTGCTAAAAAGAGAAAAATGAGGTTTCCTCGTACCAAGCAAACCAATTATGATTCCCAAATAGTGAATGCATTACAGAGAAAGTTCCTGCCAACTGGGGAGGGGGTTGTACACTTTTAGAAGAGGCTTGAATTTTTTACTCACTTAACTGCCCATGATTTTAGCTTCCACCATGACATAAGCCAAGAACTGTCCACATTCTAGAGATCAAAACACTAAACAAGATAGATAGTCTCTGCCCTCCCAAGTCACAGAAAGCAATATAGTATATAAGTGCTATAATTATAGATGTAAACATCTCCAAAATGGGCTCAAAGCAAGTTTCTATTTCAGTCAGTTTCAGTCTATTTCCCAAAATGATCTCAGAAATTCTATACTTCTTCCTATATAAACTCCTATGTTACATTTTTACCCTAGTATCCATCTCAGGCACCTGTGTATCATTATACACCTTATCATAAATATTTAAGTATCTGCCTTCCAGTTTAAGGAGATGAACCAAGTTTTATTTTTATTTGCATCTACAGACTAGCACAGTGTCTGGTACGAAGTAGGCACTTAATAAGTACTGATTAAAAATGACTAAAATGACTAAAGATGCCATGAATGAATGGCAAATGAATGAATGTTTTGCCTCTGTGTCATACTGTGAGTTGAATTATGGCTTATTTAGTGACTTCATGACTACAGCCTAAACTGGAACTCATATTCTTCTCTAGTTTAATATTTGATGGCTCCTATCCATGAGGGAGCCATGCTGAGATTGAAGGAGCTAAATTACAAATATAGGTGGTCCCTGTAAAAGCAGCTAAGAAAAATCTGTATCAATATGTTCTCTCAAGTTTGTGGCTTATATATTATGACAATGGCCTGCTGATGCTATATGGTCATCTATGGTCATCTACTTTAGAATATGGTAGAGAAATTAAATATTCATTTTACTAAGGCCCTAAACTAATCATATCTCAGGATAGTCTTTTTAATTTTTTGAGGACAAAGTCCAGATGGTGAACACAAATTTGTCATAAACTTAAAGGTATAGACTCAACAGTTGTCTTACAAGAAAACGAGTTTCAGATGTCCCTGAAAACTTAACATATGCAATAGTAGGCAATAGTGAATACAACATTAAACTATAGCCATAAAGCCTGGGACTTTATAACTTATTAAAGCAGGCTAGATAAAAGATATGGCATCTATATTGGATTTTCTAAGGCAGAATCAATTTCAATTATGCTAGTGTATCAATTCAACTAATGCATTTCTCTCTTTTAAAAAATCCTAAATTTGATTCCGAAAATCATCTGCATAGATGCAGAGCATTACTGAATCTAATTTACATTACAACAGAAAAGTGAAAAACCAAATTATTGCCAGAGAAAACAACCTATACTCTACTTCCTATAACATTCTCATAATTGTGCTTTTACTTGTCTAAATCTTTCATGAAGACAACTCTTTATTCCCCATTCCATTAGTTAGGAAATAAAAATAAATGAATGGATGAATTATAACAGATTAAAATATGAAAATACACTAAAAGCAATTTAAGCTACACTTCCAAATCAGGGGAACCATTTGTTATTTGCATAATAGTAGTAAACCTCAATCTTAGCAAGAAAATGACCTATCTTATGAATATTGATGATTCTTTTGGAAGGTGTAGGGGGTTGGAGAGGTTATAAAACATATAAAAAGAGTAAAAAGGCAAGCTGTAGTGGCACATGCCTGTACTCCCAGCTATGCAGGAGGATCACTTGAGCCCAGGAGTTTGAGTTCAGCCTGAGCAACATAGTGAGACCATGTCTCAAAAAAACAAAAAAGAAGTTTTTTTTAAAATATTAAAATTCTCTAGATTTTTAAATTGCTAAAAATATTTCCTGAATTTATAAGCACAGAGGTTTTCACTTTTAAACATAAATGATGACTAATCAGTTACTTACATTTGTTCTTTAAACCCAGCTTATATCAAAGTTTTCTGTACTTTTATTTGCTCTACAACTAGTTTTTATAAGTTTCGAGGCATAGTCCATAGTGTTTCATGTTTGGGTGAGCAATCTCTGCAATCTCAGATTTCCCTATCTATATTGAGTGATTTTACACAATTTAATCATGTAGTCCTAATTTGTCTAGATTTGAGTTCATTTTTTAAATTTTTTTGCTATTTTTTTTTTTTTAGTTTATCCTTCTACAGCAGACCTCCCATTTTCTTAAGTGCCCCTCATCTAAACTTTCTTTGGTTCTACTATATACAAACCACCACAACTATATATAGTATACTAAAGGTTTTACATAAGAGTAGAATGTTTTATGTTGTATTTCCAAGATTCTCCCCCAATGACAAACATTTAGATGGTGCCTTCACGTAGTAGAATATGACAATATCTTCAAAGATCAGTACAGTGATTCACAAATTTGTTTCTTCGGTCATAATTTGGAGACTATCACTCTTTAAAACAGATCAAAATTTTTCCCTACATACATTACCTTATATTTATTTGCTCACATTGAGGATCATCTGCCACTTTTCTGCCCACACAATTTGTGAGAGCTTTCTAGGATTTATCCCCAAATCTTGCTACTTCTCAAGTGTACATTTTTCCTTTTAATAACTATAATAGAATCATTGGATTATAAAGCTAGAAGAGGAGATCATAGAGTCATCTAGTCCATACCTCTCAATTTTATACTATCACTTGGAGACATTAAAATCATTATCCAAAGTGAAGTATTAAAATATATTAGAAAACAGAATTTAGATTTTTTTTTACTCTCAGTTCATGTTCTTACTGTGAAATTACATCTGAACTTTTTAATATCTATTTTAAAGAAAACTGATATTTACTCAGTATATAATATATGATGGTGCTATATTTTACATGGTCGTTACATTACTCCACATAATTCTACAAAGCTCAATAACTTACAGGATGCACACTTAAATTGTGAAAGTAATATTTTATGACTTTAAATTACTTGGAACTACTTTGTTTCTTTAAAAGTTACATTGTTCTCATAAATGCTTTTATTCTTTTCGAAACAAAAAGGCTAAATTTTTAGTATAAGAGTTCTTAATTTATACAAGTAATGCCAGATGTTATCGTTTCTACAGTTTCTAAACAGCTGGCTTTGCAAAGTGGAGTAAAATGAGGGTGAAATGTGGAAAAGGTCCCTTGACCATCCAAGGTCATTTTCCTTCCATGGCGGGGAGAATAAATAACAATCCACATATACAACAACCAATTAGATATTATTTCTCAGAAATGCCATGGTCATCCCAATATCAGTATGTCCCCCAAATCTGCTTCTGTCCTGTATTCATTTCCTGTCTCCATTACTGGCATTATAACCCATCCACCAAGACACTCATGCTAAAAATCTCGGCATCATTCCCAGTTCTTCCCTTTTCTCATTCCCCACATCCAATCAGTACAATATATTCTGCTCATTTTATTTTTCAAATTTCTCCCATTTCAAATCCTTTTTTCCATCCCTACCTATACTGCCTTGGTTCAAATTCTCAAAATCCCTCACCCAATTACTCTTGGAGTCTTCTAATAAATCTTCCTGCCTGCAATCCACTTGCTCCACAGTAAATTATCTTCACAGTGCCACCAAAGAAATCTCTTTAAAATCCAAATTTTATCATGTCTACCAAAGCCTACAACAGTTCCCTTATGTCTACAGAATAAAATCCAAACCATTTCCATTATGTGGCTCTGTGTCCATGTCTTCAGTCTCATATTTCATTATACAATCTTCCCTCTTCTTACCACCAGCCCCATACTCTTATCATTTAGTCATGATGGATGACTTACTTCCTTATCCTGAATATGCCAGGCTGTTTCACTCCTCTGCATGTTTGCTTACCCAGTGCTCCTTCTATTCAGAACACCCTTCTTCCGAGAGTCCCTCTGGTAAACATTTTCCATTTTCAATGCTCAACTCACAGGGCACCCCCTTTGAAGTCCTTTTTGAACCTCACCTTCCCCATTCCAGTGGAAATTACTATTCTTCCTTTGGTTCCCCCATTGAACCTTTATGAAAAGATTTGTAAAGTTTGTTTTTTTTTTCCATTATTTGTTGACATGTCTATCTTCCCCTGCTAGAATATAAGAATATAAGCAGCTGGACCAGGTACTGTGTCCTATTTAATCTTTATTCCCATCGTATTACATAGAGTCTATCACATATATTAGGAGCTCAATTATGTATGCTGAATGAATTAATGAATAAATAAAGCAATGAACAAAGAAAAGAACTATACAGGATATTCTTGAAGGAATATTTTTTAAAAGTAAAATACTCAAAATGATATGGTACTGACCTAAGTATATTTACTTCCCATAAATTCCACATTGTTAAACTTAACACTTTTTTTTCATTCAAAATTTAAGATTTATTCATCTGAGGAAATTTGGTCACACGTGTGCTAACATTTATCACCTAGATATATAATTTCATAAGTTGTACTAATTGGGTCTTTTAAATTAATTTAGTGGTACATAAAAATGAATTATGGTCAACTCTCAATTATCTGACAGGCTCTTAATAGCTATCCTGGCTTACCTAGGATCATCTCACGCACTGCTTCTGTCACTTAGCCATGGCTTACTTTTCTAAGCTGGCTTTCAGGCCTCTAATTATCCTGTTGCCAGCAATGAAAGGCAACAATCTGTCTACATCCTAAGTTAAGGACACTGAGTAGGAAAATAGGAAAAATGATTCCTGAACATGAGACAATTTTATACAGTAATCTGGACAAATAGAATCACAGAATCATGGAGATGGATGAGATTATATGTATTTTATCATCAAAACTGTAACTCATTGTTTTGACTTTTTTAAAATTTTTTTCTTAAGCTCAAGGAAGACTATTCCCAAGTACTTGTCCATTCTCTGGGTTGGAACAAATATCTGCTACTGATTTTCCTTAAAAAAGAAGTCTGATAACTGAAAAGTTCAAAGACATAAGACATAAAACATCACTAAATGTGTTCTGCAACATTTAAATCTATAAAAAAATTTCAATACACATATATTCACTGAGAATCAGCATTAAAAACTAAAAAAATTTAATTATAGTATAGCCCCCAAAAGAATTTAACTTTGTAGTTAAATTTATAGATCATCCAGAAATTACTGCACTATAATAATCTGAATACTGGGTTTATAAATGCCTATTTAGAGGAAATGCTGAAGAAATAAGTTATTTCTAGTATGAGAAAAAGTAAATCCAGCATTTTGTTAATCTACTTATGAGGATTCACAAATAATCAAGATGACAGAAAGATGGGTTGGCATATTTATTACAAGCAAAGAAGACAGGTATGTTCTAAACCTGTATTATCCAATATACCAAACACTAATTAGCTATGTGTAACTTAAAGATTCAGTTCTTTGGTGGTACTAGTCACATTTCAAGTGCTCAACAGACTTACGTGGCTACCAGCTACATTAGACAGCATAGGTGAAGAATATTTCTGTCAGCATAAAAAGTTTAATTAGACATAACTATTCCAAACCATGGTAAAATACAAATTTCTAAATACTTTTAAAATGGTAATACACACATATTAGCCTTCAAAATATGTTAACTGTTAAGAAACTTGCATTTTTGTTGAAACTAGTCTACCTGTTTCTTGATTAATTTCTATCTACCTTCAAGTTCATAAGACAGAGAGACTCAGGAAAACATTGAAAGATTATGTAAACATTAGGCTATATGGTGGCATTACCACTTGCATTCATGAGAAAATCTGCATCCAAATCTCAACCAATGCTTCTTACCCATAGGCCTCAACATCTTTGCCATGAATGTATAATACAAAGCCCCACAGACAACCTGTAGGTATATTTTAAAAAATAAATAACGCCTCCCCTCCCCCCAGGTTAAATGAAGTGGCATGTGTTTTTTGTGTTGGTGACTGTGGGTAGAGGAAAAAGTAGGAGACTGGATAAATAAAACAATCTTGAATTACAAGAGCTTAAAACTCCTCAGAGAATTGTATCATCACTTATATTTCTAAAGGTTTATGCTTCTGTGTATTAGCTGATGTTGAAATAACTACACTCAAATTTTGAAAGGCATATATTAATATCTTTGAGAGTAATTTTAAAACATACACAGAACAGTTAGGTATGTAATATTAAGAGTTGTTCTTTCATTAAGTTTTGAGACACATCAATACAATCTCCTAATTCACTACCATAAAATAAGTATCTAAATTAATGTTATCCACAGAAACTGTGGAGATGAGAATGGACTCTCCCTAGCTTTCAGATCTTACCATAGAAAATGTTTATTCTAAGAATAGACGGACAAGTTTCAATAGAGTATAACATAAGTACCAGATAGTCAAACACTAAGCAACACCCTTCTCAATTATCTTTATGTTCAACCTTCATTATTCTGGAATATTTTTAAACTAAGCTCTAGAACCATCTGCCTGTGTGAGGCTGGTCCTAACCAAACCTCAAATATTAATTGACTTGACATTTTTTAGCCAGCTTTTCAAAATCAAACATTTCTCATATTGGCAATTTTCAGAGTTCTAAGTTCATTCTCCATAATGTTAGCATTTATATTTTGCCTTTCAGTTAGGTTTTATACATACATGTTCTCTCTCATAGTAGATAGTAAAATTTTTGAGTTTTTATTTATAGAGTCGCCAATTGAAACTAAAACATTTAGTAAATATTTTGAAAATAAATACATTAATTATTTAGTGATGCTGAATAGCATCAGGGCATTCTAGTCCTTACTCTATTATTGCTAATGGTATAATCTCAATTCCAGGTCAGGCTCTTTAAAATGGAATGACTGCACATGCTTATCTCTAAGATCATTTATATTTCTAAAAGTTTATGCTTCTATGTATCAACTGAAGTTTAAACAATTAAATTCAAATTTTGAAAGACATATTTTCAAGAGTAATTCTTTAAAAAAATACACAGAACAGGTATGTAAGGTAAAAGTTTTTCTTTCATTAAGTTTTAAAATGTATCGATACAATTTCTTCACTACAGTACAACAGCAACACATACCTAATAACATTGCTTCAAATGAAATTACAAACATTGATCAACCCATGACATTGCAAATAATTTTCCCCATGGCACATAATTTGCTATTTTCTTTTATCATTTCACAATAGTTTTTCAAACTATTATAACTACTTTCAGTTTCCATAAATAAACTCACATAAAAAGCTGGCTAACATATTTAAGAACTATGCTGTCACTAATACTTAAAACTCAGGAAAGAATTTACTCACAGAAATAATTTAAATATGTTTAGATAAACATTTAAAGTTTTCATTCGGTTTTCTATAAATATTCCCAAATTATCTCAGAGCTATCAGTTTCAGATTAATACTGCCTAGGGCAGAATGGGTTTGGCAACTTAATAACAGAAGTATATAGGTGTCAGAACAGTCTATCATTATTAAAATATAAACACTATACAGGCTAGCAGTTGCTGATGAAATTTACTTATATGATCAATCACCAAGCACACTCTTTTGTAACACAATTAGCACATGAAATTAACAGATCTTTAAATTAACAGGGAAAATGACAACTTGTCAGATACAAATAATTCTTTACATTTTTTGCATTCTTTATACTTTCTGTACAGTTGGTTATTACCTTGGTGCAATAAAAAAAATAACATAAATCACATAAATTCTACCTCTACATTGGCTTCTTTAAATTTCCATAACACCTACTAAAGTATGTTTTTTAATAGTTTGTATGATAGTTCCTCAAACTTTTCTGGAGCTCCTGAAAATGAATACCAAAACCTTATTGATGAAACATAAACCATATAATTTCGCTTTTTGTGAGATCTCACTTTTGTACTTTAAACAAAATGATTAAATTCTTGTAAATGAATTCTTTATTGATACAGAAAAAAGGCTATTTTCTTCATGCTAAATTATAAAATTAGCCTATGTTACAAACACAGAAACATTAAAAGATACTATTTACACAAACCTAAATCAATGACCAGGCTCGTTTCAAGTGCTGAGATGTCATACACTCCTGGGGATATAACAAATATCATTTGTTATGTGGTCATTCTGAACTATAAAAATCTAATAGGAACTTTACAAAGGAAAACCAATTTTCCTTTCACAACCATTCTGATTCACATATATACACACATATGTACACATACACACACACCATATAGTCATACAGAAATTGAATTTTCAAGATTATGTTTACTGTTTGGAGTAAAGTGTGGAGTGTCCACACTTTCAGCCCTCAGAAGAAATTAACCGTGTTCTGGAAGCACTTCAACTCCGAATGACCTTTAAGTTTACAGGCACTGTAGCACATTCCTGAATGTCTACTGAAAAGGCAGACCAGCCTGGCTTTTTTTCTCTAATGGATAAAGTTGCTGTGTGGTCTCATTATGTTTCCACTCCTAATCAGAACACATGGGAGGATCTCTAAGACAGAGTGCTCCACTCTGGATTAACCTCACCTGCGGAGAGCAAGACTAGCAGCCCCTCACCTCCTGATAAGGTTGGGATAGACCCAAGTGATGGAGGGAAAAGAGCCAACTCAAGCCACAGCACTACCTGTAGCTCCCAAAGAGGGGGTCGGGGTCGGGGGAACAAGGGTTGGTATGGCACAAAGGACTTCTTTCCTCGGACCATATTTGGGGAAGTGATCCAGAATGTGTGCAGTCCTCGCTCTAGTAAAAAGGGGAATGGGGGGGCGCTCTTCCCAAGCTCTCTGCATCCGGTCCTTCGCGCTCAGCCCTCAACGCGGAGCTGGGGGAGGCGGGGGACGCGGGTGGAGGAGGAAAGCATCTGGTCCCCGAGGCCCCCTGGAACGGATCCCAGCTGCCGCTGCTAGGCCCGGACCGTGCCCGCGGCCTCGGGGGCTTCGAGGCGGAGGGGCGCTCCGTGCCCCGAGCCGGCCCGCCCAGCGGGTACCCAGACCCGGCCTTCGACTCACCGCTCTCCACCTCGCTGCCTTTCTTGGCGGTCGCCGCGTTCCCCATGACTGGGGCGATGGCAAGAAGGGGTCAGGGAGGGGAAGGGGGACTGGGGCCGTCCCCGCCGCTCCACAGTCTGAGGTAACTCCTGCTTCTGTACCCGTCAGACCGGTGAGGGCGCCCGGAGTCCGGGCGGGAAGACTGAGCAGGGTGTGGGGAAAGGGCTTCAGCGAACTCCTTGGACTGCGGCGGCGGCGGCGGGCTGACACTCCCCCTTCCCCCGGCCCGCCCTCCCTGCGCGCCCCAGGCAGCCGCGCGCCCCGGCCAAGCCCTGGCCCCGGTGTTGCTCCGCGGGCGGGCGCGCGCCGGAAGTGACGTTCGGCCCGGGACCCCGGGGGCGGCGGTGGGCCCCAGCGGCATGGAGCCCCGGGATGTGGGCTGCGCGAGGGGGGACGGTCCCCTCAGTCGGTGTGGGCCGGCTGGCGCTCGGTGCCCGTCCCTGAGATAGTGGGAGGCGGCGGCGTGGGAACCGTTAGCTTTGAAGAACGCAGAGTCCTTCCTCAGCCTGGCGTTCCCCGCGCTCTGGAGCGCGGTCGCGGGAGACCGTGCGGCTGCTCGGGTGACTTGCCCGGTGCCCCCGCGGCCGGGGAGGAACCGCACCGTCGGCTGGAGATGGCGCGCGAGGGGAACCCCTGGGTCTAGTCTCTGGGCCGCCCGGAGTGGTTCCCAATCGCGGTCGTGGTTCGAGCCTTTCTTTCCCTCACAGATCCAGGTATTCTCTGAGCCCACCACGTTGTACTCGGGTTAGGAAGCTCCAGTCACAAGCCCTGTGATGTTGCCAGTGAGGTTTTACTGGCTCTCTGTTATAGGTTTTATCAGACTTCCCAGGCAGAGATAAAGGGAAACATGACTGACTTTTCTGCAGAACTTAGGTCGTGCGGCATTGTATTTAGCAACTTTCTGTGTGGATCTCAAAATAAGTACATTCCCAATTGTTAGGTGTTTTTATTAATATACATCTTTGAGCACTGAATTTATTAGTGTTACTTATCAGATAATCATGTGGCACTCTAGTGTTTTTCTGTTGCATGTTCTTTTGAACTTGGCTCTGTGACCATTTATTCCAAATTGAGTAGAAAGATTGTAACTTCCCAATCTATTGTATTCATCTGTGTCCCCCAGGCATCAGGCATAGTAGATGTGTAATGAATTTCTCAGATTTTAAAAAATATCTCATTACTGCTATCATTGTCAATTCTGATAAATTAATTTAACATTTATATCATGTATACCTATTCCAAGTTCTATACAAATATTAACTCATTTGATCTCGTGAGAACTCGATGAGATGTGTGTGCTTTTACTAGCATCATTTTACTCAGCAAATTAATGGGCTGGAAAGTTAAATAACTTATCTAAAATTACACAGGAATTATCTGGTGGAAGCAGGATTTGAACCTTGGCAGTTGAGCTCCAAAGTCTGACCTTTTGTCCATAATGTTGATCAGAAACTTATGGATATTGTGGTAAATTGCTTTGCTTACATTTGAAATCTTGTTGATTTGAAAAGATACACAATGAATTTACTTCCTGGGAAAATTTATTATATTGTTTTCTGGGTTTCAGGTAAATTCAAGTAAGATAAAAATAACAGGGAGGCAAGGATTTGGTCTAGATGATTTGAAGTCTTGTGTCAGCATGCAGCAATGTTGTAACATTGTTACATCTTTCCAATCACATTTGATTTTGTATTGTGTATGAGATATTTTGCTCTACATACATAGAAAGTATGCACTAAACCACATCTATACCAAATTAAAGACAACTTTTTTATATACTATATTCTAGAAGGAATGTTTCTAGAATCATAGAATACTCATGCTACTGCCATTGGGGTGAGTTTTGATGCCTTTTTAAATACCGGCTTTAATAATAAAACTACATAATTCGTCATTTTTCTTAACATAATTTTGCATTCAAGATTTCTAAGAGGGCAACCATCTGTTTAGTAAATCATTACTTTGCAAAGGATATAGTTGACAGCTATTAGAGAGTTAGATACAAGATCTTGAAAATTAATAAGTAAAGCAAAAAATTCAGCTTTACAAAATTGTATCCCTTTCTCAATTTAACTGTATCATTGGTTATGGAAATAAGTTATGTGTTAATGATACAGAAAAAGCAATCCACAATTTTAAATTTCTCGATATTTTTCTTTTTTCTTTATACAATTATCTGTTTCTTCCATTAGCTTACTGTTCTTCTGGTTCAAGGAAGATTTATATATCTATAAATATATTTTTTCTTTTTTTTTTTGAGACAGAGTCTTGCTCTGTTGCCCAGGCTAGAGTGCTGTGGCGTCAGCCTAGCTCATGGCAACCTTAAACTCTTGGGCTCAAATGATTCTCCTGCCTTAGTCCCCTGAGTAGCTGGAACTACAGGTGCACACCACTGTGTCTGGCTAACTTTTTCTATTTTTTTTTAGTAGAGACAGACTCGCTCTTGCTCAGGCTGGTGTCAAACTCCTGAACTCAAGCAATCCTCCTGCCTCGGCCTCCCCAAGTGCTCAGATTACAGGTGTGAAGCACCACAGCCGGCTGGAAATTATATTTTAAAAGTATAGTTTGGTGAATAGTTTTTGATCGGTTAACATTCAGTCATTTGTTTGTAATTACATATAAGTTGTTTTTCATTATTAGAAAAGAGTTCTCTATAGAAATCTATTGTTTATGTAGCATCTAAAAGACTATGTTTCAAGAATTGTTTTTTTACATCCTAGAGGGAACAAAAATTTCATTAACTGTCCAGTTATTTATGAATGATTGGAGCTCCCATGGGGCAATTTCTATCCTTTGCCACCAGTGACTTTGCTACACCTCAGACAACCACAAAGGTAGAGCTATATATTATTTCCCTAGGAAAGCAGATGCAGTAAGAAGGGAGTCATACACAGAAAAGACTTTGAGTACCCTTCCCTGTAATATTGTTGCTAATCTGAGAACATGTAGCACGATATAGCAAGGAAAACTAAACTGTACCAGTGATAGCTACTTTGAAAATAATTATTATTTCATTTTCTAGTAGTTTATAAAAACATTTTCACGTCATTATTTTATCTGATCCCCACAACAAACCCACATAAGCAAGACAGCTATATTAAACCCATTTTACAAATGAGTAAATCAAAAGTTCAAAGAAGTGAAATAACTTGGCCAAGGTCACTCAAATGGTAAGTGACAGACACTAGATTATATGCCATCACTGTGTGAAATAAACATAATTTCAGTCCTCATTAAGATTAGATTTTAAAATCCTCATTTTGCGGATGAGAAAACAAAAGCTTATGAACAAAGAACTTTGGCTTTCTTACTAGGGACATTTCCTCACTCAGTAGTGAGGAAAATGGGGGGGGGAATGAATAAACTTATATTCATATTTATTTTGAATATGAATTTTTATTCATATTTATTTTGTAGTTTTTGCTCATATTGCCAATTTGATTTCCAAGTCTTTTTAAAATAAAGCACTTTCAAACATAATGTATGTTAGAAATGCCTGTTTTTTCTTTATAATCACCAGTACAAACAAACTATAATTGATAATTCTTGAAAAATATGATCAAAGAATTTTGGGTTTATATTGTATTTTACATCAAATAAGTGCAACTGAGAATTTATTTAATCATCATAGAGTGTAATTATTTTGAATAAGTAATCCCCATAATCTAATAATTCATTACTATAAAGTACATCCTAAACCAAAAGATACCACATATTACATACAGGCAGAGGGCACAGTAATATTTTCAAAATGAGGAAGTAATTTAATAGTTAAAAAATTACAAATTATTTCAAATCATTCTAATATAGTACAAAGTTTTGTTGGGCATAATACTAATCTCTGTTCAAGGATGAATTTTTTATCTGAGGTACAGTATTCAATTTTTGGGATATTCCTTACAGATAAAGTAATTGTCTCTGGTTAAGTAATCAAAATTAACAAAAATGAGCTAATTCTATAGTATAGTTGTGCCTTATCTCTTTTACTGAGGGACTGGAGTACAGTTGAAAGTGTTAAGGAATAAGAAAACATGGAGGGGGAGATCAAAACCAACATATTTTTTTTCCTTAATATGCAGTAGTCTTTCTCTGAAAAGTTTACATTTGTTTTGGATTTTCTAATTTTATTAGAGTGTTTATCAAAACTACATATGGCTAAATCTATGCTATTTCAGTGTTGTGCTATGCACTTTTTGGTATGTACCTATAAAAGATTAACACCCAAATTTACAGAACATTTACTGCTTTATGAAGTCAAACATGATGCAAAAACTTTCGTGAAATCTCAGCGTTTATAATTGATCCTTATTGACCAAGCTGAAAAGAGGAGAATCTGGCCCACTAAATTAAAATTATATTCATATTATTGATAGTGACAAAACAGAGTGGTATTAATGAGGTAGAAAGGGTTTGAGCTTTGTAGTCAGGACAATCTGGGTTCATGTTCTGATTTGGCCACTATCTGTGACCCTCCACATAAATTACTAAATTTCCCTTGGCCTTGGTTTCCCAAAGGATGAAGTTACATGGATTAAATGAAATAATCAATGGAAAGCACCTAGGATAATAACTTTTCTTATATAATAGGCACTCAATAACAATAACTCTGCCCCCACCCCTCTATAACATATATTTTCTTGCATTTATGTTTCAGCAACAATCATTCAACAAACAAATTTAACGAGTTCCTACTATATGCAAAGCCTTATGGGAGGTAAAAAGATGAACAAAATCTCTTTCCTGCTCTCAAGAAGTTTTTGTGCAAGGTGAGATGAATATATAAGTAAGTAATTGTATAAAATAAGATTAAATTTGTACTATAGTATAGGTATAAATAATCACTGAGGAAACGTAAAGTTGTTTTGAAGACATTGAGACCTAAGAACAGCTTGAGCAGAGGATTGCATGGCAATTATCCCTAGATTATATCAGACTAGATGTTATGGAAGGATGTAAGAATTGCAGACTTCCCACTGGAATGTAAGCTATATGTGGAGGAATTTTGATTTTGTCGTTACTGTATCTATTATATCCAGAATTATGCCTGTCATATAGTAGGTACTCAATAAATATTTGTTAAAAGAGTGGATAAATGAATGAATGGTACGTTCAAATCAGATTGTGCTCATTTGGGGAAAACTTAAATGTCATCTAAGAAACAGGCTTTGTTTATTGTGCAATAGAGAACCATTGATATTTAAAGAGAGAAATAATATCATCCCACATTTTATTAATAAGGTCACTTTGATAGCAATGTGATAAATATATTGGATAAACAATAGATTGGTAGCAAGATGACTGCTGTAGTAGAAGAATGAGATGAAGTCATACTATTGTATACCAGCAGTGGAAGAGAAAAGAAAACATGCATGTTAGACATTTGATTGTTAAGATCTACAGGATCCAGTATATGTTACAGCTCTTTAGCATAACAGAAGTGATAGAAACCCAATTCAAACTAGCTTAAGAAAAAATAAGCAGAACTTATTAGGTTATAGAATTAGAAAGTTTAGGTTTAGTATGGTTTTAGGCTTAGATCCAAGAGTTCAAGGCTATGTATCTCTACCTATTAACCCTTATTCTGTTTATATATTTGACTGTATTTTGCCAAACAGATGCTATCCACATGACAGAATTACATCCTTCCAGCTTAGCAACTTAAAGAATAATGTCTTCTCTTTCCCAGCATCCATATAGTATATAAACATAGGTTGAATATCCTTTATTTGGTATGCTTGGGACCAAAAGTGCTTTGGGTTTAGTACTTTTTTGGACTTTGGAATATTTGCATATACATAATGAGACATCTTAGGGATGGGACCCAAGTCTAAACACAAAATTCATTTATGTTTCATATACACATTTATACACATAGCCTGAAGGCAACTTTATACAATATTTTTACTAATTGTGTGCATGAAACTAAGTTTTGACTATATTTTGAATGTGACCCATCACATGAGGTCAAGTGTGGAATTTTTCACTTGTATTATTTTGATACTCAAAAAGTTTTAGATTTTGTAGCATTTTGGATATTTGGATGAGGGATGCTTAATGTGTATATTATACACATTGTTTCTTCATGGGTTGAGTGACTATTCCTGTAGGAGGCGGGGCACCATGCTGACATGTAATGAGAGTTACATGTCAATTTTCTAGAAGAAGAAATTTTCTAGAAAGAAATTTTCTAGAAGAAACTGTCATAGGGTAGACAAAAACAACAGATGCTCAATACAATGAAAGTAAGAGACTTAAATCTCTCAATCAATTTCTATCCTGGGTGACTGGATGACAGATCAGAAATGATGGAGAAACATCTTGTTTTTAAATTAGTGAGAGTTTTGTGA
This sequence comes from Mirza zaza, assembly GCA_008750895.1. Classification (NCBI taxonomy): domain Eukaryota; kingdom Metazoa; phylum Chordata; class Mammalia; order Primates; family Cheirogaleidae; genus Mirza; species Mirza zaza. The sequence goes on along the minus strand of VSMD01032334.1, from coordinate 10,682 downwards.
CTCAATTCATACTGAGTTTGAGTTGGTAGTGGGACATTTATATGAGGATGATGAACAGCAGCCAAATGTAAAGTTAGATCAATAAAGGAATTGTGACTTCAGTATAAAGATGTGAGTCAAAGCCATAGCTTTGAATGAAATGAAAAATGTAAAGGAAAAAGACAGCTAAGAATGGATAGGTATAAAACAGAGAAGAAAAGAAAGTTGGAAAAGGAGTCTCATGTAGTAGGAGCCTGCAGTGGTCAGACAAGTTCAAAGAGAACCAGGAAATGCAGTCATAAAGGTCAAGAAAGAAAGGAGTATCAGTTTGATTGACTGCATGCTAGAAATTGACTCTAACTACTATGAGCAAAACAAATTTATTGGAAGAATATACAGGAAGGATGCTTGTAGGAAGGAAAGGAAAGTTGAAGAACCAGGCTTGGCACACTAAGGACTCAGGAACCAAATAGCTCCAAAGAGTTGAAATAGCAGTTGTTGCTTAACATTTTCCCCTTCTGTAGCCAATGGAATGGAAACAAACAAAAAAAAATAGAATGGGAAAAAAAACCAAAAACCTGGCTTCTTACCAAACACCACTGACCAGGTGTTCAGGTGCTTTATGGAAGTGGGCCAGTGGCCCATGGCTCCTTTGGGCCTCATGCCTGAAAGCTGGCCATGATTGTAGATGTTATTGATCAGAATAGGGCTTCTGTTGATGGACTTTGTACTCAGGTAAGGAAACAGGCCATGCCTTTCAAATACATGTAGCTCACTGACTGTATCTTCAAGTTCCCATGCAGTACCCATCAGAATTATGTCCAACATGCCTGGCAGAAGGCAGATGTTAATATTACATACAAAATGGGAAGCCACAAGATGGGCCAAGAAGATCGCAGCCAGAGAAAGGAAAGCCAAAATGACAGATTTTGATCATTTTGAAGTCATGAAGGTAAAGAAAATAAGGAACAGAATAATCAAGAATGAAGATAAAAAGTTTTGAAAAGCAGCTGTCTTGAAAGCTTATTCCAGAAAAGCACCTGCTACTATGGGTGCTGCTGAAATTCTGGCAAAAAAAGAAATAACCACTGTGGGCAAAGGTTCTAGCCTAGAGAGTTCCTGCTCAGAAAGCCATGGGCCAGAAGGGAGCACCTGCTCCAAAAGCCCAAAAGGGTCAAAAAGTTCAACCCAGAAAACAGGTACTCCAAAGGCATCTGTCAAGAAAGTATAAAAGGCTATGATGTTAATAAAAGTAATAAAGATTCTTTTTGAAAAAACTATTCAGTCTTGTTCCTTTTCCCATGATTCATTTTCTAAGGAGATTTCAATCAGCCTTTCTTGGGTTAAGTTTCTACTTCTTACTCAGAGCAAGGCAAATGATTAGCAGTCCCATGAAAATCTTTAGTGGGGGAGCAGAAAAAGTCATAGACTCTTTTAGTTAAAGATATTAGACATATTCTGTTACCTAATGTGGTAGGCAGAATAATGCCCTTCCCAAAGATGTCCAAGTTCTAATTCCTACAATTTGTGATATGATACCTTGCATAACAAAGGGAAATTAAGGTTCCCAATGAGCTGACATTAAGATAGGGAGATTATCCTGAAATGTCCCTGTGGGCCCTATGTTATCGCTACAGCCCTTAAAAGTGAACCAGAAAGGCAGAAGAGGTCAGAGTGAGGAGATGTGAGAACTTGACACCATTGCTGGCTTTGAAGGTGGAGAATGCCCACTGACTGTGGGTAGCCTCTAGAAGCTGGAAAGAGCAAGGAAACCAATTCTCCCCTAAAGTCTCCAGACAGGAATGCAGCCCTGCTAACACTGAATTGAAAGGGCGAGTAATTTATCCTAATGTGTTTTTATTTTATCCTCGTAGCGAAAGGAAGCTGCTAAAGGATTTTTACAGGGAAATGTCTGATTTGTATTCTAGAAATAACTCTGGTATCAGCATGGACAATGAATTGAAAAAGTTCAAAACTAAAGATACTGCCACTTCCCTTCCCAACGTACATTTTTTCTTTTCCTTCTTGTCAATATAAATACAATTTTGTTTAGGTTTATATTTTTTTAAAAAGTTGCTTTAGGTCATTAAATATGAAATGTCTGATTTTGAATCAAAAGTTGTTTGTTATATCTCAAATAGGAAGCAGTACAATTAATCAAAGTATGCATGTAACCTATCAACACAGTTTTGCCATCTTAACGGTAGCTCGTTTATGCCAGCAATGAAGAAGCCTAAAGAGCAAGTGGCAATGAAATTGCAAAAGGCATTTTCCGCAGTTTGTTGAGAATTGAATATATTTCCTTGCAAGAAGAGGTCAAACGCCTGGAAGAAGTGGTAGTCAGTTGGTGCAAGTTCTGGTAAATATGGTGGATGACAGAAAGTTTCCAAGCCCACCCTCTGAAGTTTGAGCCTCATTGTTTGTGCGGTGTGGTTGATCATTGTCTTGCAGGAGGATTGCCTTGTCTCTATTGACCACTCTCAGCTGCTTAATTGCAGACTTCCTCATCATTTCATCCAGTTGGTTGCAGTAGACATGCTATAATGGATTGACCAGGTTTAATGAAACTGTAGTGGATACTACCAGCACTGGACCACCAGACAGACATCATTAGCTTTTTATGATGACTTTTCGGTTTTGGATGGTGTTTTGGCACTTCATCTTTATCTAACCATTGCACCCAATGCTTGCAGTTGTCAAAAAGAATCCATTTTTCCTCACATGTAACAATATGGTGTAGAAATGGTTTGCCTTTGTGTTGTGACAGCAAAGGCACACTTCAAGACATTTCTCTTCTGCTGCTCTTTTAATTCATGCAGAGCCCATCTATCCAACTTCTTTACCTTGCTGATTTGTTTCTAATGGTCCAATATTGTTGTAATAGTAACGTCAAACCTTGTTGCTAATTCACGTGTAGGTTAAAATGGATTTGCTTCCACTAACTATAGCTTTCAGCTCATGATTATCTGTCTTAGATAGATAATGGTCTCTGGTCACCCATGTGGCTCATTTTTAAGATCAAAATCATCAGAATGGAACTTCTCAAGCCATCAACATACTATGCTGTATGGTCATTAACCACATCCTTCCCAAACACTTCCTTGATATTTTGAGCTGTCTGTGCAACATTGGTTCCATGACAGAACTCATATTCTAAAATAACACAAATTTTTTATTTATCCATGGTTTCACAAAAATTGCTCTTAAAAAATTTGAAAGATAATCACAAGCTAAACCATGTATTGAAAGAATGAGAATGTGGGCCAGGCGCGGTGGCTCAAGCCTGTAATCCTAGCTCTCTGGGAGGCCGAGGTGGGCGGATCGTTTGAGCTCAGGAGTTCGAGACCAGCCTGAGCAAGAGCGAGACCCCATCTCTACTATAAATAGAAAGAAATTAATTGACCAACTAATATATATAGAAAAAATTAGCCGGGCATGGTGGCACATGCCTGTAGTCCTAGCTACTTGGGAGGCTGAGGCAGCAGGATTGCTTGAGCCCAGGAGTTTGAGGTTGCTGTGAGCTAGGCTGACGCCACGGCACTCACTCTGGCCTGGGCAATAAAGTGAGACTCTGTCTCAAAAAAAAAAAAAAAAAAAAAAGAATGAGAATGTGTCTTCACAACAAAAATAAAACAAAACAAGAAGTGTCAAAAGTGAAATGTGAGCGATGTCAACTGTCAAACTTGGTACATAAGGAAATAGGACATATTTTACTTAATAACCTGATACATGCAACAAGTAAAACCTAGAAGTTTCTTATAGAAGTGCTATAAGAAAACCTAAGTAATATTTTATAATGATGGAGTAGAAAAAAATTTCTAAATATTACACAGAGCTGCAAAACTGAAAACCATAAAATAAAAGAATATGTATATACTTATGTGTATATATATATATATATTATATGCATGTGTGTGTGTAATTCTTTTAACAAAAGTTTTAAAAGCCTATGTGGCAAAATGAAGGAGAAAAAAAGGAAAAAGAAAAACCAGCAAAAAATTACAATGGATTTGTCAAAGATTTAATATCATTTAAATATAAAGAACACTTACAAATCAGTAAGATGAAAAGCAGAAAAGGAAATTAGCAGTCAACACAAGAATGGCCAAAAAATATATAAAAAGAAATTCATATTTACATAGGCAAGATAAAATAATAACAGGATAGGATTTTCTACATATCTGATTCATTCTTGTTATAAAGAATAACATTTTACCAAAGGCTTGTTAATGTATGGGTTAGAAGTTATTTTTATATTGTACATAGAGAATTTTAATTTGTATGATTCACTTGGAGAACAATTTGACAACCTATAAAAATTGACAACCTATAAAAATTTCTATTTAAGTATGTATAAAAATTGGAAAGGAAAAATAATGAATTAATAAATATAACTTAGAAACACAGAAATTAACAGATTAGAAAAAAAATTGAATATATAAACAAATCCATCCTTCTAGCTTCCAAGTGAGATAAACAATGTTAGTCAAAGACTTACATTGACTTACCAGCCAAACCATGATCCGAAAAAGGATGAGAATATCACCAGATCCCTAAAAACTTCACTGAGGTGGCAGATCTCAATTTCATGAGGTTTATCGCTTACCCTCTGGCATGCATATATATATATATATATATATATATATGTCTTACTAAGGCATTGAGTATATTTTCCACTTACTGCTCATCAGATACAGTTAGCACTATGCAGATCAGCATGACATTCTGTGGAATGTCCAAATGTTAAGGTCTTAATAAGCTATATTTTGACAGAGCAGAAGAATTAACATAGTTCTGGGTTGCTATAATTTGAATGTTTATATCCCCTCCAAAATTCATGTTGAAACTTAATCCCCAATGTGACAGTACTAAGAGGTGGGGCCTTTGAGAGGTGATTAGTACCTTATAAAAGGGCTGGAGAAAACTAGCTGGGCCCTGTTTTGCCCTTCCCCCTTTCATCATGTGAGGACACAGCAAAAGGGCATCATTTTGGAAGCAGATAGCAGTCCTCATCAAATGCTGAATCTTCTAGAGCCTTGAACTTGGACTTCCCAGCCTCCAGAATTGTGAGAAATAAATATTTGTTATTTATAATCTACCTAGTTTATGGTATTTTGTTATAACGGCAGGAACAGACTAAGACATGGGCCACAACAGTGAATAAGTAATGCTGTCCTTGAAATGTAAATGTTCATTCTGTTTCTTATTACTGTTATGGATAAAGAAGTTTCCATTTACCAGTTCAATAGCTACAGTGTCTGTGTTGATCACAGTTCAGCAGCTAGGACTAGAGTTACAATCTGGTTAAGTTTATAGCAGTCTATAGCATCCGTTGCAATTCATCTCATTTTTACAGATGTGAATGCAGACATAGTAAGAATGAAAACCCCTGTGCCCTGCATACTTCAAGTCTTTAATGGTAGTACTGTTTTCTACAATTTCTTCTTCAGAGATACAGTTGCTCTGATTTAAATCTTGGCTTGGATGAGTGGGTGGGGACAGATTTTAGGACTTCTCCCTAGTCTTTCCTATTATAACAGCTTTTACACCACAGACCAGAAAACCAATATGAGGCTGTTGCCTGCTTGAGTGTCTGTATCCCAAACATATACTTTAGGAATAGAGAACTAAAACCACAGGGAAAATCACAGAGCCAGTGTATCCTCCCTGGGATGGACTTGGACCAGAACTCCTTTTATTACCTGGTTTTTATAAGTTCACCATTCTAAAGAAGACTATAATGTCATTTTAGGTCCCCTGGTATAAATATCCACTCATATTTCATATTTAAGAGTTCTCAAAAAGTCTGAGTATTCCAACTTGCCCATTGCGCAGCTGCCTTGATAAATAGCTGGAGACTGTGAGGAAGGATCAGGGTAATGTTTACTACCCTGTGGTTATGTTGTGGTTATGTTGCAGGATATTTCCTCAAGGGGGCTTAGCTTGTCTTCAGTTGATGGGCCTTATATCTATGTCAGTCTGCCAAGTACCAGCCCCAGTTGGCAGTCCATATTCCTCACTCCTTGGAACACAGTGATCTACTGGCCATCACCACAGGTCCCTGTAAGTTAAGGGACCCCTGCTGCTATTCTGGCATTGCTGTCCATTATGAACCCTAAATCCACATTATTGCTGATATATAAGTGCCACCAGTTGGCCTCTGCCATGCAGAAACTTTCAGACCAATAAGTAGGAAATCAGTTCTATGGCAATATCTACTACTGTCAACCCTGAGCTATTGAGCTCCCTCACTTACAGATTCCTCATTTCTTAGTAAAGAAAGTGTCCTCTGGGCCATCCCACAAAATAGGTTGTGGGTTCTCCAGTCTCATATTGAAAATGTAGTGAAAATTCCCATATCCAGAGCCTTGTCACCCTTTCTTTAATACTATTCCAAATATCTCTAGTATCCCCATATCATTTATGTAGGTATCATCATGTCTAAGCTTCAAAACCATAATAGGAGGAGTCCTTGCCACAAGGTTGAATCACAAGGCATGAGAAGATGTTCCCACATCAATAAAATTTTGCATACTGGTTTCGTATTTCCCTACCACCACTACCTCCAATCTACTCCTACAGATATTCCCTACCAGAAGAACCCACAGAAATTATTCCACAACATCGAGAAGGAAAGAATCATCCCCAACACATTTTATGAAGCCAACATCACCCTGATACCAAAACGAGGATAGGACTCGACAAAAAAAAGAAAACTACAGACCAATATCCCTTATGAATATACATGCAAACATTCTCAATAAAAGCCTAGCAAACTGAATTCAGGTACTTATCAAAAAATAATCCATCATAACCAAGTGGGCTTCGTCCCAGAGATGCCAGGATGGTTCAACATATGCAGATCTATAAATGTAATTCATGACATAAAAAGAAGTAAAAACAAAGACCATATGATCCTCTCAATAGATGCAGAAAAAGCATTCGACAAAATTCAGCACCCTTTTATAAGAATGTTTAACAGAATAGGAATAAACGGGACTTACCCCAAAATGATACAAGCCATATATGACAAACCCACAGCCAACATCATACTGAAGGGGGAAAAATTGAAAGCATTCCTACTTAGCACTGGAACCAGTCACAATTGCCTTCTATTACCACTTCTATTCAACAAAGTGCTGGAAGTCCTAGCCAAAGTAATCAGACAAGATAAGGAAACCAAGGGGATCCAAATGGGGGCAGAAGAGGTCAAACTATCATTCTTCACTGACAATAAGTTCTTATGTCTAGATAACCCCAAAGATTCTGCCATGAGACTACTAGAATTGATAAACAAATTCAGCAATGTCTCAGGTTACAAAATCAATGTACACAAATCAGTGGCATTCCTACAAGCCAGTAACAGTCAAACAGAACCAAATCAAAGAGTCAATAACCTTCACAACAGCAAGAAAGAAAATAGATTTAGGAATATATTTAACTAAGGAGGTGAAAGACCTCTACAGGGAGAACTATGAAACACTGAGGAAGAAAATAGCAGAGGATGTAAACAGGTGGAAAACCATACCATGCTAATGTGTTGGCACAACCAACATTGTTAAAATGTCTATACTACCCAAAGTGATCTACAGATTCAATGCAATGCCTATTAAAGTACTAACATCATTTTTTGCATGTCTAGAAAAAATAATACTAGACTTCATAGGGAATCAGAGAGGACCCTGTATTGCAAAAGCAAGCTTACATGAAAAGAACAAATTGGGAGGCATCGATTTACCAGATTTCAAACTCTACTAGAAGGCTGTACTAACTAAAACAGCATAGTACTGGCACAGGAACAGAGACGTAGACCAATGGAACAGAACTGAGAACCCAGATACAAAACCATTCTCATATAGCCATCTAATCTTTGACAAAGCAGACAAAAATATACACTGGGGAAAAGAGTCCTTATTCAGTAAATGGTGCTGGGAAAATTGGATAGCCACATGTAGAAGGCCGAAACAGGATCTGCACCTCTCACCTCTCACAAAACTCAACTCATGGTGGATAACAGACTTAAACCTAAGGCATGAAACTGTAAGAATTCTGGAAGAAAATGTTGGAAAAACTCTAATAGACATTGGCCTGGGGAAAGAATTTATGAAGAAGACCTCAAAGGCAATCACAGCAACAACAAAAATAAATAAATGGGACCTGATCCAATTAAAAAGCTTCAGCACAGCCAAGGAAACTATCATGAGAGCAAACAGAAAACCTACAGAATGGGAGAAAATATTCACATGTTACACATCTGATAAAGGGCTGATAACTAGAACCTATATAAAACTCGGGAAAATATACAAGAAAAAATCAAACAGCACCATCAAAAAGTGGGCAAAGGACATGAACAGAAACTTTTTAAGAGAAGACAGACTAATGGCCAAGAAACATGAAAAAATGCTCAACATTTCTAATCATCAGGGAAATGCAAATCAAAACCACAGTGAGATATCACTTAACTCCAGTGAGAATGGCTTTTATGAAAATGTCCCATGACAATAAATGTTGGCATGGATGCAGAGATAGGAACACTCAAACACTGCTGGTGGAACTGCAAACTAGTACAACCTTTATGGAAAGTAATATGGAGATACTTCAAAGAGCTAAAAGGAGAACTATTTGATCCAACAATCTCATTACTGGGCATCTACCCAAAGGAACAAAAGACATTTTATAAAAAAGACATTTGCACTCAAATGTTTATAGCAGCACAATTCACAATTGCAAAGATGTGGAAACAACCCAAGTGCCCATCAATACATGAGTGGATTAATAAAATGTGGTATATGTATACCATGGAGTACTACTCAGCTTCAGAAAACAATGGTGACCTAGCCCTTCTTGTATTATCCTGGATAGAGCTGGAGCCCATTCTACTAAGTGAAGTATCACAAGAATGGAAAAACAAGCACCATATGTATTCACTATCAAATTGGTATTAATTGATCAACAGTTATGTACACATATAGTAGTAACATTCATCGGGTGTTGGGCAAGTGGGAGGGGGGAGGAGGAGATGGGAATGTTCACACCTAATGAATGTGGTATGCACCGTCTGGGAGATGGACACTCTTGAAGCTCTGACTTGGGCAGGGCAAAGCAATATATGTAACCTGAACATTTGTACCCCTATAATATGCTGAAATAAAAAAGAAAAATCCAAAAAATCAAAAGTTTATAAAAAGTTGTAAAGTAAAAAAGCTAAAATATTAATTTATTATTGAAGAAAGAAAAAAAAATTTTTTTTTTTTGAGACAGAGTCTCACTTTATTGCCCAGGCTAGAGTGAGTGCCATGGTGTCAGCCTAGCTCACAGCAACCTCAAACTCCTGCGCTCAAGCAATCCTGCTGCCTCAGCCTCCCAAGTAGCTGGGACTACAGGCATGCGCCACCATGCCCGGCTAATTTTTTCTATATATATTAGTTGGCCAATTAATTTCTTTCTATTTATAGTAGAGATGGGGTCTCGCTCTTGCTCAGGCTGGTCTCGAACTCCTGAGTTCAAACGATCCGCCCACCTCGGCCTCCCAGAGAGCTAGGATTACAGGCTTGAGCCACCGTGCCCGGCCAAGAAAAATTTTTAATAAACTTAGTGTAGCCTAACGGTACAGTGTTTATGAAGTCTACAGTAGTGTACAATAATGTCCTAGGTCTTCACATTCACTCACCACTTACTCACTGACTAACCCAGAGCAACGTCTAGTTCTTTAAGCTCTATTCATGGTAAGTGTACAATTTTTTATCTTTCATACCTCATTTTGACTGTACCTTTTCTATGTTTATATATCTTTAGATACACAAATACTTTCCATTGTTTTACGGTTTCCTGAAGTATTCAATACCGTAGGAGCAGTAGGCTATATCATATAGCCTGGATTCATAGTAGGCTATACCATCTAGGTTTACATATGTCTATGATGTTCATACAACAATGAAATCGCCTAACCACACATATTTAGAAAATATCTCTGTTGTTAAGCAATATGTGAATATATTTGATGATAGAGACAAGAGGATTTTCCTGACAGAATATATGTGAGATCTGAAAATAAGAGAAGAGTCAAGCATTATTCCTAAGTGAATGAATGAATGATACTAGTATGAAGGAGTAGGTAGGGTGGGAGTGTTGAATGAGATCAAAAAGATATTTCTGGGGAGACAGTGCAGATCATGTAGGATCTTGTGGACCATGAAAAGAATTTAAATTTTATTTCAATTGAAATAAGAAGCTTTTAGAAAATTAGCATGATCTTTTACACATTTTTAAAAGATCCATCTGGCCACTAGTGTAGAAGATTTTGCAGGAGGGTAAGAATGGAAGCATGGGACCCAGTTAAGATTTTGTAATAGTCCAGGGAAATTTAATTGCAGATTATGACAGGGAAGTAAGAATGAAGGTGGTAAAATGGGGGTAAATTTGGGATATCTTATGAAAATAGAGTTTTGGGGATATGCTGATGAATTGGTTATGCAATATGAGAGTAAGAGAGGAATCAAGGAAGACACACTCTTTTAGGTAAAGCAACTCAAGGAATGAAATTTGATATTTACTGAGGTAGAGCTGCACAAGGGAACAAGTTTGGTGGAAATTGAGGGGAGCAGAAATAAGGAGTTTGGTTTTGGATACATTAAGTCTGGCGATGGCTATTAAAGGTCTAAATATAGATGTCAAGGAGACAGCTGGATATATGAGCTCACGTG
>VSMD01032332.1:0-67807 GCA_008750895.1 Mirza zaza | reverse complement strand
TCTTGCTCAGGCTGGTCTCGAACTCCTGAGCTCAAACGATCCGCCCACCTCGGCCTCCCAGAGAGCTAGGATTACAGGCTTGAGCCACCGTGCCCGGCCAAATAAAACTATTATTTAAGGCTAATTTCAGAAATGTGAAGTAGTTTAAAATGATAAAGAATATGTTATTTTTAAAACAAAATTTCTTGAGTAAATAAAGGTCACAATAAGTCAGCTCTTAATGAATCAACACATGTTTCTTAGGCATTTATTCAATAAAATATTGAACATCTCTATGTGACATTGAATGCTGCACATAAGGAACGCTATGTGTGGGGGAAATAGGCACTAATATGGATAATTTAAAAATAAAGAGTGTGATTAATTTATTCATTCATTTATTATATATTGCTTATGATAAATGCTAGGTATACAGAGGTTAGAAACAAAACAAAACCCAGGCCCGATTCTGCTCTTCATGTAGCTTAAAGTGTAATATGAGTGAGAGAGAGAGAGAGGGAGAAAAGAGAGATTGAGATTAAACAAATATATAAACCTATAATTCAGATCTGATTACTTTTATGAATGCACATGGCTGGTGCTATGAATGAATGTAGGAAGATCTAAGTGAAATTGGGACAAGAAAAGCCTCTCTGAGAAAATATTTCGGCTGAAGTCTGATGAAAGAGAAACTGTTAGACATCAAGTAAAGGGATGAATGATCTGGGCAAAGGGTACAGCTAGTTTGTCCTGAAGGCGCTGAGCCCAAAAAGAGCGTGTCTAGTCTGAGCATCCTAAAGAGGGCCAGTGTGCTGGAGCTTGGTGAGCAAGGGTGAGATATTGGGGTCGGGACTAGAGAGGTGAGCAGGGCCAGAGCATGCAGGGCCTGGGAGAGAAGTCAGTGAAGACTTTCCTACAAGGGACATACATGATCTCACAGTATGACTTCGAAGAAGTCCTTCTGGGTGATAGAGGCTCCAGGAAGAGGGGAAACCTGAGCAAGGGCAGGGAGGGGAGGGTGCGTGAATATAAGCTGTGAGACAGGGAGCTGTGTGAAATGAGTTGGGAGGGTGGGCCACAGAAAGATCTCAGTGGGCCATGGGGGACATGTCAGGAGCTTGCATGCCTTAGGAAGGCGTCGAATGGTTTTAAGCAAGAGAGTGACCTTGTCCAATTTGCAATTTATGGAGCAAATTGTAGTCATAATGAAGGAGATTGCAGTAAATCAGGCTTGAACTGGAGTAATGACACCAAAGGTGGCCCGGAGCAGATACGCTTAAGAAATGTAACGGAAAAAGGTAAAATTGGCAGACTTTGGTGACTGATCAGATATGGCAGGTGAGGACGAAAAGGAGTCAAGGTTGAAGTGAGATTTATAGCTTGAGTGGCTGGATGGAGAACTGAAGTCTGGGGTGTATGAGTCAGGGATGGAGAGGATGATAAATTCAGCATCTATGTGCCCAGCACAGTGCTAAGAACCATATTTGACACAAAAGGATAAGAAAACCACCAGTCACTACATGTCTAATTTATGCAAGGTACTCTTTTAAACACCTTATTTATTTAGTCCTCATAACAACACTATACAGATGAAGCAACAAAGTGCACAGAGACTTAGACTCTCCATGCAAAGATCACTATACTGGCAAAATTGAAGAAGTAAAGGTCATTGAGCTTAGGAAGGAATTTACGGAGTGGAAAAGATTAAGATGCACACACAAAGACATGATCAAATAGGATTAAATGCTAAGTTATATGGTTGTGACAACAGGTGGTGAAAATGCTCAAAAAAGTTAAAACAGAATAAATGAGAATATTTGGGAAGTGCTATAGGAAATATGGTACCATACTGAGAACCTCAAGGACATTGCAGACAGCAAAGGTAGTCTCTGGCTTACGTGTCAGGGTTGTATAGGGTCCTTCAGATAAGTAATTACACATCATGATGAGTAAACAAAACTAGAGAATTTATTCTTAGTCCTTTTTACTTGCACATGTTCCTGGCAAATAGTTAATTGGACAATTTTATTTGAGAGAAAACTCCATTTCTTTAGTGTGCCCAGTCTTATTCTTTTAAGAATTTCCATCATTCTCAGGAATCTAATGCTTCTTGGAATGGAAACTGATCAGAGGATGACTACATATAAAAATTATAAGAGAGTTGAGCAATGCAGTTCCCTAGACTAGAAAAGTTCATATAATAATGTCAAAGCTTACCAGTAATTTATAAACACTGACCCAAAGCTACCGACCATGGGAAAACTTCCTGCACAACTACTCTTCTGATGGGGTCTGACCCAAAAATGAGGGACAGAGATAACCTAGTCAACAAGCAGTTATACTGAATCTCATCAACAGAATCATTACAGCTGACACTGGCTTGAAGGCCTTGGGTGTCGAAGATCTCATTGAGATGGAACATCTTGGCACAAAAAAAGACATTTGGCATACCAAAAGTGGATTTAACAAATACATTTCATCATATACATAATTTACTGCTTATCAGTTCTGGAAAGACTGGTCATACAGAAAGAATATCAGTGCCCCTGGCTTTTTAAATGCCAAGAGTTTAATTTAGGCAATGATCTCTCATAAGCTTTAAATCCTGACCTTCTTAGATAAGTCTGTTTCTGCCCTATGCATTCTATAGCGATAAGTGAAATTAAAGGCTAACATGGAAGACAAGATGTTGGCTAGGGTTTAGCCTACCTCCTTACTTCCTTGTATTAGGTCCAACCAGGTATAAATAGCAATTTCATGTGGTTCAATTAACAGTACTGAAATCGCTGCAGAAAAGCAGCAGCCTATACTTTTCTTACCAGCTGCAGGAAAAGCTCTTCCACAACTTCCTTTGGCAGCCCTTTCTATTGTCTTGGAATTTATTCATTCAGAGAGTTCTTACTATTGACCTAAATCCCTCTTGAATTAATTAAAACCATTTTACTTCTCCTGTCCAGAACAAGCATTGAAAAGGACAGCTTGTCATTGCCTGTTTGAACCCCATTCATCATTTTGAAGACTGTAAGGAAATGTCCAGTCAGCCAGCCTCTTCTCCCACTTAAAGTTCCACTAGCTTTCCCACAAGGACCTATCCCTTTCAATGTTTAGAGGCTGTTAGAAGGAGAGACTCGGTAAGTGAACTTGAACAAGCACTTCATCTTTCTAGAACTCAGCTCCTTTGTATATAAAATGAGGATTTAGAATAAAATCAAATGCTTTCCATCTGCTCTGAAGATCTTTCTTAGGGGTTTCTGGGAAGGGGCATGGTGTAGGGGTGGTGGAGAGAGAAGGGGCTGATTTCTGCTCTACTCTATTCTATTTGTATACAATACCCCAAAATTTTTTTCAAAGTTATACATACTACGTTCTTCTTCTGCATTCATCCATCCCCCTTCCCACTCACCTTCATTTGAGTTCACACACACACACACACACACACACACACACACACACACACATGTTTCCTAGAGGGCAACTTAGTTTCCTAGAGGGCAACTTAGAATGACTTAGAAAGGGAAGCCCAACTCTGGCCTCTTTAATCCTGCATTTGGCAACAAAGGGGACTTGGTCAGGATGGGTGACGTTTCTCTTGCTGGGAACACACACATTTAGCCACTTTTCATAATGCCTAGAATGTGTATGTCTGTTTGCCCAAGATAGCCTTTTCCTATTTTGTTGTGGTCAGACATTTTATTTTTGTTCAAAATTATCTGGAGTTTTAGACAAATTTGCAAAACTGTGCTTTTATTAAGTGCCTTTTTGAATAACTCTTTGGTATTCTGGAGCAAATGTATTTGTTTATTGGTATGTGCAATGACAAATGGTATTTTCCCATGTTGACATTATGTATGTTGTAGAATTTAGTATTTGTCTAAGTACAGGCATATCTCAACAAATTAAACTTGAATTGTTTTAAAAAAATACATATATACATATATACGCATACATATACACATATACACACACACTCAAAACCAAAAATACAAACCAATCTCTTACAAATGCATTTACAACATCTTAAATAAATTAGCAAACAAAACCCAGGAGCATATTTAAAGGAGAATATACTGTGATCGATTTAAATAAAAAATACAGTCATCTAATTATAATTTATTGATATGTTTATTGATGAAAGTGAAAACTCTTATAATAATCTCCAAAGATGCCAAAATGTGAAGGTAATAATTTTAATATTCATTCTTGATTTTAAAAATCTCTTGAGTAGGACTAGATGGACATTTTCTTACCATAATATATATTAATATATTTATATGTCTCAACCAACAAGCCTGCCATATGACTAATGAAGAAGAAGGAACAACTAGAAGCAGTCCCAATAAAATGAAGAGCAAGGCAAAAATGACCAATTTTACTACTATTAGCTAACATAGGTCTGGAGGTACTGGTCAACAATTCTAAAGAAAAAGAAATCAGGTTGGGGAACTTGAGCAGCCAGGGAGCATTATAAAGCTATTATAATAAGAAAGACATTGAAACAGAATAGGGACTACGAAAAGCATCCATAGATATATGGAAATCTAAAAGATGACAAAAGTGACATTGCCCATCAGCACATAAATAATCCTATTAAAAATGAGCAAAGGATCTGAATAGACATTTCTCAAAAGAAGATGTACAAATGGCCAACAAATGTATAAAAATATGTTCAACATCATTAGTCATCAGAGAAATACAAATCAAAACTATAATGAGATGTCATCTTACCTCATTTAAAATAGCTTTTATCAAAAAGGCGATAACAAATGCTGACAAGGATGTAGACAAAGGGGAAGGAACCCTCATACACTATTAGTGGGAATGTAAATTAGTGTAACCACTATGGAGAACAGTATGGAGGTTTCTCAAAAAATTGAAAATAGAACTATCATATAACCCAGTAGTCCCACTGCTGGGTATATCTAAAGGAGGGGAAATCAGTATAACAAAAAGATATCTGTATTCCTATGCTCGTTTCAGCCTATTCTCAATAGCCAGGACTTGGAATCAACCTAAGTGTCCATCAATGGATGAATGGATAAAGAAATGTTCCTAACACAAAGAAATGTTAAATGCCTGAGATGGTGGATACCCTAATTACGCTGACTTGATTTATTTACATTGTATGCCTGTATCAAAATATCACATGTACCATATAAAGATATAAAACTATTATGTACCCATAATAATTTAAAATAATAAAGAAATTGTGGTACATATACACAATGGAATATTACATAGCCACAAAAAGAATGAAATTCTGCCATATGCAACAACATGGATGGAACTGGAGAACATTAGGTTAAGTGAAATAAGCCAAGCACAGAAAGAAAAATCTCACATGTTCTCACTCATATGTAGGAGCTAAATGTTAAAAACAATTGGTCTTATGGAGACAAAGAGTAGAATGATGGTTACCAGAGGCTTGAAAGGGTAGAGGGAGCAGGAGATAAAATGGGGATGGTTAATGGCTGCAGAAATGTAATTAGGTAGTTAGAATGAATAATATTTGATAGTACAACAAAATGACTATAATTAACAATAAATTAGGGTATACTTTAAAATAACTAAAAGAGTCAATTGGAATGTTCTTAACACAAATAAATGATAAATGCCTGAGGTGATGGATACCCCAATTACCCTGATTTGGTTAATCCACATCGTATGCCTGTGTGAAAACATGAGTACCCTATAAAGATATGCAACTATTATGTACCCATAATAATTAAAAATAAAAAAGAATGAATTATTTAATTAATGGTACTAGGCAGGGTTGCCAGAAAAAATGCAGGATGCCCTAGTTAAAGTTTTAGATAAATAACAAATAATTTTTAGCATAAGTGTGTGTAAAATATTCTACAGGACACACTTGTACTAAAATATTATTCATTTTTATCTGAAATTCAAATTAAACTGGGTATTTTGTATTTTTATTTGCTAAATCTGGCAACTCTTGTGACAGGCCAATATGTTACCTATGTAGACAAAAGTAAAAATGGGTTCCTATCTCATTCTCCATAGAAAATTAATTCTAAATGGATCAAGGCCTTAAATGTAAAAGGCAAAAACTTATAAGGGAAAAATTTCATGACCTCAGAATAGAGAATAATTTCCTAAATAAGACCCAGAATTGTAAGCCATTTTTTGGAGAAGATTTATATATTTGACCACTTGAAAATGACATACTTCTTTTTCTCAAAAAATACTATAAAAAGTATGAAAAGACAGCTATAAGCTGAGAGAAGATTTTTTGTAAGGGATATAACCAAAAAGATTACTATTCAGAATACATAACAAATTTCTGCAAGTCAGAAAGATTTCAATGATAAAAAGACAACAAAAAAAGGAAAAAAAGCAAAAGACATAAAGAGGCAATTTTTTAAAAGAGGAAGCACAGCTGAAATAAAAAAAAAGAAGAGGATGCACAAAAAGCCAATAATTGTGAAAATATACTCAACATCATTTATAATCAAGACAATGCCAACTATAGACACTTTGTCATACCATCAGATGGCAAGCAAAAATATAATTTGTGCTAATCATTATATGATGAATACATATATCAAATTATGTACATCTTTAATATCCATAATATTTAATTTAATATTTTAAAATTAAATATTAATATTTTAAACTATTTTAAAATTAAAAAAAGAAAAAATATCAGACAATGCCATGTTTTGGCAAGAAAGTAGAACAATGAGATCAAAAATACATTTCTAGTGGCCCAGTAAATTAGCACAATCACTTTGGAAAACATTTTATACTACCTGGACAAGTTGAACATGCATATAAATCCTGCTTATAGCAATTCCACTCCCACATGTATGTGGGAGAAACTCTTGAATGTGTCCAGAGAAACTCTTGAATGTGTCCATCAGGATATATATGAAAGAATGTTCAAGGCAGATTTATTTGTAATAGAAAAACAAAAAGAAAATGAATCCAAATGTCTATGAACAATGGATTGAATAAATAAATTGTGATGTCTTCTTATAAGTTATGGTATACTTTAAAATAACTAAAAGAGAGGAATTGGAATATTCCTAATACAAGGAAATGATAAATGCTTGAGATGATGGATATCCCAATTACCCTGATTTGGTTAATACACATTGTATGCCTGTATCAAAATATCACATGTATCCTATAAAGGTATACAACTATTATGTACCCATAATAATTAAAGATAAAAATTAAAATAAAGAATATTATACAGTACAGAAAATGGTCTGAATACAACTGTTTCCTACAACATGGATAAATCTCAAAAGCATAATTATGAGAATAAAAAAAGTCACATACTCATTTCAATTCCTTTGGATATATATCCAGAAGTAGGGTTGCTGACATATGGTAGTTCTATTTTTAGTTTTTGAGGAAACCTCATACTATATTCCAAAATGACTGCAGTAATTTACATTCCTGCCAATAGTAGAAGGGTTCCCTTTTTCCCAGCTCCTTGCCAACTCTTGTCATTCATCTTTTTGACAATAGCCATTCTAAAAGGCATGAGGTGATATCTCATTGTGGTTTTAATTTACATTTCATTAATGATTAAAAATGTTGAGCATTTTTTCATATATCTGTTGTTGCTTTATCTCTTTTCTCTTAAGAAATGTCTCTTCAGACTCTTTGAGCATTGCCAAAGAATTATCTGCACTTCCATGTTCATTTTAGCACTATTCACATTAGCTAAGATATGGAAGCAAACTGTCCATCAGTGGATGAATGGATAAAGAAAATGTGGTATATATACACAATGGATTACTATACAGCCTTAAAAAAGAAGGAAATTTTATTTTACTAGAGCTAAACAAAGAAATAAATAGTACCATTATAATTGCTGGGGACCTCAACACCCTCTGTCAGAGCTTGATAAATCATCTAAGTAGAAAATAAATAAAGAAATAATGGATTTAAACCAAATTCTAAATCAAATGGAAGTAAAAGACATTTCCAGAACATTCTACCCCAAAACTACAGAATACATCTTATTTTCAGTGGCATTTTCCAAGATTAATCATATCTTAGGGCACAAAATAGGTCTCAACAAATTCAAAACATTGAAATTGTACCATGTATCTCCTCACACCACAGTGGAATAAGACTAGAAATCAATTATAAGAGAAGCACTCAAACCTAAACAAAGTTGTGGAAATTAAACAACCTGCTGCTGAAGGATTATTGGGTCAAGAATGAAATTAAGATGGAAATGAAAAAAATTATTTGAGCAGAACAACAAAGGGGACACAAGCTATCAAAATCTTTGGGTTATATAAAAAGCATTCCTCAGGGGAAAATTCATAGCCTTAAATGCCTCCATCAAGAAAGACAGGAAGATCACAAATTGATAACCTAAGGAACTAGAAAAGAAAGAACAAACCAAACCCAAAGCCAGAAGATGAAAAGAAATAATGAAGGCCAGAGCAAAACTAAATGAATTGGACAACAACAACAACAAAAATTACAAAGGATTAATGAAACAAAAAGTTGGTTCTTTGAAAAGATAAACAAAATCGACAGAGCTCTTGCTAGATTAACCAAGAACAGAAGAGAAAGGACCCCAAATAAGCTCAATCGAAAATGAAAAAGGTGACACTATAATTGATTCTGCAGAAATACAAAACATAATCCACGAATAGGATATAAATCTCTACATGCATAAACTAGAGAATATGAGGAAATGGACAAGTTCCAGGCAACACACAACCTCCCAAGGCTCAACCAGGAAAAAATAGAACTTCTGAAAAGACCAATAATGATCAATGAGATTGAATCAGTAATAAAAAATACCCTTCCCCCCAAAAAGCAGTGGACCAGATAGATTCACAACCTAATTCTATCAGACCTACAAAGAAGACCTGGTCCACATACTACAGAAATTAATCCATAATATTGAGAAGGAGGGGATCCTTCCCAACTCATTCTATGAAGCCAGTATCACCTTGATACCAAAACCAGAAAAGAATACAACAAAAAAAGAAAAACTATAGATAAATATATGAATGTAGATGCAAAAATCCTCAATAAAATACTAGGAAACCAAATTCAATAGCACATCAAAAAAATAATCCACCAGGACCAAGTGGGCTTCATCCCAGACATGCATGGATGGTTCAACATATATAAATTAATAAATGTGATTCACCACATAAACAAAAGCAAAAAGAAAGACCATATGATCATCTCACTAGATGCAGAAAAAGCATTCTACAAAATTCAGCACCCTTTCATGATAAAAACCCTCAACAAACCAGGGATAGAAGGAATATATCTCAGAATTATAAAAGCCAAATATAACAAATCTACAGCCAACATCGTACTGAATGGAGAAAAGTTGAAAGCATGCCCCTAAGAGCTGGAACAAGACAAGGATGCCCACTATCACTACTCTTAATCAACATAGTGCTGGAAGTCCTAGTCAGGGAAATCAGCCAAGAGAAGAATATCAATGGTATCAAAATTTGTAAGAGAAGGTCAAACTATTGCTCTTTGCTGCTGATAATGATTTTGTGTCTAAAAAACACAAGGATTCCACCAAGAGTCTCCTGGAATTGATAAATAAGTTCAGCAAAGTCCCAGGTTACAAAATCAACGTTGTATATAAGCCAGTAGCACTTCTATATATTAATAACAATAAAGCCAAGAGTCAAATCAAAGACTCAATACCATTCAAAATAGCTATAAAGAAAATAAAATACCTAGGAATACACTTAACCAAGGAGGTGAAAGATCTCTATAAGGAGAACTACAAAACTCTGAGGAAATAAATTGCAAAGGATAAAAACAAATGAAAAACATATCATGCTCATGGATAGGTAAAAACAACATTGTTAAAATTTCCACACTAAATGGAATATTACAGAATAGATTTATATAGAATGAAATGTTGCAGAATGGAATTTTACAGAATGGAATGTTACAGAATATAATAAAATGCAACAAAATGTTCCACAATGAAAAAAAAAGTCTATACTATCCAAAATGATTTACAAATTCAATAAAATCCCCATTAAGTTACCAAAGTCATACTTCACAGATCTAAAAAAAGTAATTCTATGCTTAATTTGGAACCAGAAAATAGCCCAAAAAACCAAAGGAATCTTAAGTAAAAGGAAAAAAACTGGAGGCATCACATTACCAGACTTCAAACTATACTACAAGGCTGCAATAGCCAAAACAGCATGGTATTATTACAAAAATAGAGGCATAGATCAATGAAACAGAACACAGAACCCAGACATAAAACCATGTAACTACAACCAACTAATCTTTGACAAAGCAGACAGTAGCACATACTGGGGAAAAGAAGCCCTACTCAATTAATGGTGCTGGGAAAATTGAATAGCCACATGCAAAAGAATGAAACAGGACCCCTATCTCTCACCACTCACAAAAGTTAATTCAAGATGAATAAAAGACTTAGATCTAACGCATGAAACCATAAGAATTCTAGAGGAAAATGTAGGAAAAACTCTTCTAGATATTGGCCTAGGCAGAGATTTTATTTAAAAGACCCCAATGGTAGTAATGGCAACAATAAAAATTAATAAATGGGATTTTATTAGACTAAAAAGCTTCTGCACAGCTAAGTAAACAATTATCAGAGCAAATAAACAACCTATAGAATGGGAGAAAATATTCACAAGCTATACATCTAATAAAGGGTTAATAACCAGAATTTACAAAGAACTCAAGTAAATCAGCAAGAAAAAAAAAAAAAACCTATTAAAAACTGGACAAAAGGCATGAACATAAGCTTTTCAAAAAAAAGACAAATGGCCAAGGAACATGAGAAAATGCTCAACATCACTAATCAAATGGGAAATACAAATTAAAAACCACAATGAGATATTACCTTACCCCAGTTAGTATGGCTTTTATTAAAAAGTTCAAAAACAATAGAAGTTAGCATGGATGCAGAGAGAAAGGAATGCTTCCACATTGATGGTGGGACTGCAAATTAGTACAACATCTTTGGAAAACAGTGTGGAGATTTCTCTAAGAAATAAATGTTAACCTACCATTTGATCCAGCAATTCCACTACTGGGTATTTACCCAAAGGAAAAGAAGTCCTTTTATCAAAAAGGCACCCACACTTGAATACTTACTGCAGCACAATTCACAATTGCAAAGATGTGTAATCAACCCAAGTGCCCATCAATTCATGAGTGGATTAATAAAATGTGGTATATGTCTACCATGGAGTACTACTCAGTTGTAAAAAAGATGAATTAATTTCTTTTTCAACAATCTGGATAGAACTAGAGACCATTCTCCTAAGTGAAGTATTACAAGAAGGGAAAAACGAGTACCATATGTACTTTCTATTAAATTAGAACTCACTAATGAGCACACAAGTACACAGAAGGAAGTAAAACTCAGTGGACAGCAACTGGGGGAGGGGGAATGAGGGGAGTGGAATAAACCAACCTAATGGACCCATGGCAGGCTTTCTGGATCTCAACTTATCCATTCAGTACCCCCCTACCCCTCCCCTCCATGGGAGCATGTGGAATCTTCTGGGTTGTCCATCTTAGAGCTAGAGAGGTATTGCTGTCCCTTGGCCAGAGTCTCACGCACTCTTTACACTGCTAAGTCTGTCCCATGTTGGCACAGAGCACCTGGCTCAGAGGTTCCTTCCAGGGGATGAAATGGGAAGTAGGGCAGGCATGCCTCTGCCTTCAGCCTTGCCTGGACTTATATAGCATCCTTTCTTTGCCATTCTCTAGGTCAAACACTGGAAAAAGGACACCAGGAATCATGTGTCCCACCTTCTGTTGCCTCTCCTGACTTTCCCCCTCTAACCAGCACCCCCAAACCCCTACCCCAAATAATTTTTGCTACCCTTCCCCTCCGATTGGATGGAAAGGGCTTTTGCTTCAAGCTCCCTCTCACTCCGGATTTTATTTCCTTTATGTCACATGTTCCTCACTCATGACCTTACTATTATATCTGAGGCCAAGACAGGTGGAACAGGGAAGAAGATCAATTTATTCCTAAGGGTAGTTAAATTTGTAAAGACTTAAAAAATATTGTACATGAACCAAATGTATTTTCACATGATTTTCTAAAGTGTGCTAGAAACAGAAATTCCACTTTGAACATTTTTTGGGGAAGGAAAGATAAGAATTTATTTCCAAAATAGGATTAAATAGACTTTTAAATGTCTTTTCAGTATTCTCAGACGTGTGGTAGCTTATATAAAAATTGCTTCTCTTGGTCAGTAATATTTTGTAGCCTCTCCACTGCATGAGGTCACAGCTTGCCCCAAGAATCAAAACCTTTCTTTTCAGTTTAGAAAACTAGGCATTCAGCTTATCTAAATGGGCTGTCTCTATCCCCTACAGATATAATTATAATAAGATTTCATTCTCTGCTATTCCTAAGTTAAAACTAAAATCATAGGTCAAATATCTGTCTACTTCTCCCTCATTCTTTGTTCCCAGAACTTTTCTTTTTCTGTGAAAAGAATTCTAGGGCAGAGATAAGATGTACATGATGGTTCATGATTTAGGCTGTGATCTCCCCTATCAGATCCTACTTTCTTTGATTCTCTCCTCATTTATAAACACATACAAACTTGTTCAGCTGAAATATTCCATCCACACAATAAGTTAATTTTTATCCCTCAGTATCTACTAAAAGTATCAGACTTTAAAAAAAACTTTCTCATTTCTCATAACATTAAAATTTATTTTAAATGAACAACAGTTTTCTATAGTGAACGTAAGCCCAGCCCCAGTACTACAGATTGAAACAAAGTAATAGTTAACATTCAAACAGTATCTAGAATCTGGCATACTGAAAAGTATTCCAGTTTGGGATTCAGAGAAAAGGTGTTGTAGTATCCCCTGCCATCATTACGTATGTATTTTTGAACAGTTCATTTCATTTTGCTGGGCCCCAAATTACTCTCTCTATAAAATATGGAGTTACATCAACTTTTCTTTTAAGGTCCATACTTGGATAAAAATCTGTGATTCCAATATCTAGAGAAGGAAAGTGACCATACTAAAACAAAACAAAACAGACAAGGAAACATTTCCACCAGCTACTCCCACTTCTAACTGTGCCCTTGTATATTTCCTGCCAACCCAAAAAGGGATATGGACTGTCTGGCAGAGTCACCAGGACAAAGGATTAAAGGAAGAAAAAAGGATCCAGATGTTTCCATTGGGGTAATTGAATTTTCAGACACATCTGATTTAGATGAGCTGTATCCATGGACAACTGAGCCAAAGACATAAAAGTGAATCTTATTATTCAACGGAGTTTTTATGATGCCACTTCCCATTCAGCACTCTAATCAATGTTATCCCCTTGCATGTCTATGATGACATGGTAGGAGTCAAGGAGAAGGACACTCTTAACTAAAAATCAAATTAGAATCTCTAGGCCCCCAGTGGTTTTCACAACAGAATTTATCACAGCCCACTGAGTATAGAACACTGTTTTAAGTGAGACAAGGAAGTGATACAAAAAATAAGAATAATGGTACTGCAAAAAGTCCTCAATCTAGTTGAAGAAAACACGTGTACAATAGCAAAAATCTTTATGACCTTTAAAAAATCATGTAAATAGCAAATGTTTTTTATCTGCATATTGAATGTTTCCTTTAATTTTTCAAGGTTAGGCTGTCTTATAATTAATTAAACCAAGAAGAGGGAGCCAAAACTTGCATCCTGCTTGGAAAATTCGACCTTCATCTACCAAGTCTTTTAAATTCTGTGGTAGATTTTAAGATTAGGAAATAAATTAGAAACCAGAGCCAGCAATAAATAGGGTGAGCATATAATTTATCATCCAAAACTTTTGGAGTGAAAAGGACACTTTTAATAATCGCACAGGTCTATCAGGCTTAAACTGGGACTTAAAACTCGGATTGTTTTGAGTAAAACTGGGATATAGAAAAATTATTTTTGATAAATAAAATAGAGTTGTTTCATGAGTTGACATCACTGGAATGAGATTTGTCTAGGATCAGCATGTTGAGAAGGGAAGAAAAATGAAGCCCCATTATCTGGCTGGCTGAATGCTTCAGCCACACTCCCCATCCCTGCCTAGAAAATTTGAGGTGACCTCTGTCACCTACCTTCCCCTCTATTCAGTTTTTAAATAAGCTTTTATTATTTGTTGTTTATTGAGTACCTGTTTGAAGAGGTGGAGTGAATGCAAAAGTTTATGATTCTGTTAGGAGCTGGTTGCTGGGGTGTACAAAAGGGACTTGAGTATGATTGACAATTTTTAGGTATGTCACCAGGCACTATGGGATAAATTGTCAAATAAATTGTACAGACAATAAGTTTGAAGTTAAGCAGAGGGAGAGATCATGTTAGGATGGGAGGGAGGTAAGGCTTTATGAAAATATGTGGGATTGAAGTAGGATCTTGAGGGATAAGGCGGTAACTTACAGAGGGATTAACACATTATGCTTCCATCTTCTTTGCCAAACAGCAAATAATAAGCTATTACATACAAAAAACAACAAACAGTAACAATGATAACAAAAACCTTGCAACTTGTATGGGACACAAAGTGTTATGAGCTCTACTATGTAAAAGGTTTTATAAAATTTAAGAGAAGGATGAACATCTCTGTAGAAAAATGGACTAAGGATATGAAAGGGCAATTAACAAAAGAAGGAATATGCATGGCCAGCATACATTTGAAAGTTTATTCACTTGTCAGTATGAAAAAAGTGGAAAAAAAAAGGTTGATGAACTGATAGGAATAGGTAGGAAGGATAATTACTCTCAGGACTATTAATAGGAAAGGGTACATTGGGATAATGTTTTTGGAAGTCAGTTTAGCCATATGTGCAAATAGGTATATATTCTTTGATTCAAAAATAACACTTTTAGAAATTCACCCTAAGGATTTAATTATATAATTGTACAAAGAAGTAAGTATATGCGAGGATGTTCAACATAGTACCATTTATATTAATGTGAACAATTATAACCAACTGGTAGTACATGAATAGGATATTTGCTCAATAAGTTTTAATACAAAAAAAGTAAACATGTGAGATGAAGATATGTTAATTATTAAATAGTTTGATTATAATCATTAAATCATTTCACAATGTATGGAAATATCAAAACATCACCTTGAATATATACAATTTTTATTTATCAATTTTACCTCAGTAAAGTTTAAAAAATAAATTTTGGCACATCCATACAATAGAATATGTAGCACTGAGGAGGTTAATAAGCAATGATATTCATTAAGATACTTTAAATTAAAAAATATGGCTGAAAATAGCATGTATAATATGACCCCATTTATGTCTCTCTCTATACAAACATATAGAAAGAGCTACCTGTTAGGATGTTTTCCCAATTATTAACAGTAATTATCTCTAAGTGGTAATTGTAGATGTTGTTCTGGTAGTATTTTTTTGGAGGAGGTTAGGTTTGTTTTCTTTTATAATAATTTATATTGTTTAAATTTTACCCAGTGAGCATGGAATTGTCTTTATAAATAGATTATACTATTAAAACAATTAAAAGTGCTTTGAAGAAAAGTCTTTTGTTGATTTGATAAGCAATGTCCAGATCGTGGGTACAGAAATACATTTCCAAAGTATTCCTTGTAGGAATCTTCAATATAGGTTACTTATAGTCCTTTAAGGCATGATTTAGTGCAAAAAAATTCTAAGAAAGTTCGTGTCTCTGAATGTCTGTCTTGATCCAGAGATCTATTTGTGAGTGTCTAGATGTGTGGGCATTTAATCCATTACACTAAATATTGTTTTTCTAACTGAATTTTTGAAAAAAATATTGAATTGCAGTGAACTTGAGATTATATTTCATGACAACTCCTTGAAGTATATCTTGATCTATATAGATGTTTGCCCATGAAGACTTTTGTCTAAGTCATCAATTCTAAAGATAAAATTAACATCTTTTTGCTAAAGGTAACAATGATTAATGTTAGGAGACATTACAAAAGTAATACATGTTTACTATAAAAATTTTGAAAATAACTATAAAAGAGCACAAAGGCTATAAAAAAGTCACTTGTAATTCCATCAGACACATATCACCACAAAATTGTCTGTCTATATCCTTTCAGACTTTTTATACATAAATGGAAATATATTGTACATGCAGTTTTGTAACATGCTTTTTAAAATCAGCAACATAGCAGAAGCATTTTGCCTTAGTATTTTTCATGAAATGATGTTCAAGGGCTACAGAAAATTTCACCCCATAATTAACTTTATTGCCTTTCTATTTTCATTTTTCAATTTATGACTAAAATAATCCTGTGGTGACCCTACTTGACCACGAATCCATATGGCATTATGAATAGAGATGCTCCTTGATTTACAATGATGTTGCATCTTTATTAATTTATCCATCGTAAATTAAAAAATATTGTAAGTCAGAAATGCATTTAATACTTCTAATCTACTGAACATAATAGCTTAGCCTAGCATACTTTAAACCTGCTCAGAACACTTACATTAATGTACAATTAGGCAAAATCATCTAAGACAAAGTCTATTTTATAATAGTGTTGAGTATTTTACAAACTTTATTGAATACTGTACTGAAAATAAACAACAGAATGATTGCATAGGTACTTGAAGTGTGGTTTCTGCCAGATGCTTATCACTTTTACAAAATGATAAAGTTAAAAAAGCGTAAGTCCAATTATCATAAGTCAAGGACTATCTGTAATTCCTTAGAAATGCTAGAGGTAGGATTGCTCACTCAAAAAAATGAATGTTTATAAGGCATTTCATGGATATTGCTCAACTATCCTTTGGAAATGATATACCAATTTTACATTTTGACCAGAGTTTACAATCTGTGAATACTTACCAATGTTGAATATTTTATAATTGTTGCTGATCCGATAGGTAACAATGTATCACAAGTTAAATTGATTTTCTTTGAAACAACTTCTAAACATATTTAATATTTCCTTCATGATTACTGGTTATTTATATTTCTTGAGAGAACTTCCTATATTTATTTTTCAATTTCGGCATTTGCCTTTTCCTTATTTATGTAAACTTTTTGTGTTTCACATGTATAGAACATATTTTTTCCCACTTTATTTACTTTAAAATTTTTCTTATGGTGTTTTGGGAGGTTCAAATGTTGATAACTACTTTCTGAGAACATTCACAATTCAAATATGCCCCTACAAAAGAGTCAGCCTTGGAAAAATTATCAATTTAGCAAAAATGAGGCACTCTCATCCTATACTGGTCCATTCCAAGCTCCAAACCTAATGATTGCTCTT
This sequence comes from Mirza zaza, assembly GCA_008750895.1. Lineage (NCBI taxonomy): Eukaryota > Metazoa > Chordata > Mammalia > Primates > Cheirogaleidae > Mirza > Mirza zaza. The sequence goes on along the minus strand of VSMD01032332.1, from coordinate 50,562 downwards.
GCCTAACAATATCTGGTTTAGCAAAGCATCATTGACACCTTGGTATGAATTTAACTCAATGTTTTATGTCTAAAGAGGTACTTAGATTTTAAGTTTTGCTTCTAGTTAAGCACTGTGTCCTGTTAAAGGAATTTTAGGCACTGAGGAATAGGATGGAAGAGGTAAAATCAATTCTGCAACAATTTATTGCACAGGTATAATGTAAAAGACACTAAATAACCAAGTGTCAATCTGCCTATGTGTCAGGACAGCTGTGTGAACATGCTTTGCTGCAAATAATATTTTTAAAAATTTATTGATGAAAATATATGCCTTGTTGTATTTAATATGAGTATAAAATAAAACTTTGTGTTTATGTAGAGCTTTACAATAAAAAAAACCCCACCATATTCACACGTTATTTGTTTTAATCCTCAGCAGCCCATGAAGTCAGCAGAGCAGTGACAATCATCACAGTTAAATTGGTAAGGACACTGAGGCGTGGGGCACACAAATGACTGCCTTGGGTTCCTCAATAGGCATTTAGTGTGACTGGGATTCAAATGCAGGATGACCCACTACAGATTCAGTGCCTAGTGAAGGAACTGGTATTTTTAAAAAGCTTCTGAATATTAGCAAAAGGCAAAGGAGCCAAAACAAAGTTGAATGAAATAAGCCAGAGAATTTGCCAAAAATCTAAGTTAAGCATGGGTGTGGTTGGATTTGAATGTAGCTGCTGATTTAATGGAATTTTTAGTTTTCTATATTTTAAATCCTGCCTATTTGTTTACAATGTTTTATTACTATGTGAGGATTTTGTTTAATGTGGTTGAGGAGCTGTTTTTCTTTTCACAGTCTCTATGTCGAAACACCTTTCTGCATATCAAAGGTATATACACGTGTAGATATAATTTGCTTTTGAGTTAGTCTCTTTGGTCAAGTATGGCTTGATTTACATTTGGCTTTTATAGTTAACATTCCCTGCATGCTAAGCAATTTGCTAAACAGAAACATGGAGTTACAGCTTGGCTTTTCCCTATAGCATGGGGCGTCACAGAATGTACATATCATGACATTGCTTTTTCCAAACTATTGGCTTTATTTGAAGTCACTTGTGTTTGGCAGAGGACTCAAAGATTTGATCGATAAGTTGGCAACTGAAATTAATAGAAACCAAAAGGGAATTTGGAGAAAAGGATACAAAAATCAAGGTAAAATTGCACTGTGGAAAACCCAAGTCTTGCTTAGGAGAACAGTGGAGAAGGAGGGGCCCTGTAATGTTGAGAAGAAATCAGGAAGTGAGGAGTCCAAGTGCAATATTCACCTCTTTGCTAGGTGCCCACAGAGTGTGGCTACTGAAGAGTGTGGCATGGACATTTAACATAGAGACTGAGATGGCTTCTTGGAAGTGTCAGTAAGGCTTGGACAGGACTCATATCTGACATACGGCAGTAAAAACATACACTCTGTTAAAAAGAACCAGATCTGATAGCAGCACTGGGCAAGACACTCTGTGACCCTGGAAGGTATTACATCTATAGAAATCCTACCTGAGAGTGGAAGAAGGTAAAGAATGAAAGGCAAAGGAGAGAGAAGAGTTGTTGGAGATGCCATTCTAGCCTGGATTGGTGAGTGACATGGATGACTTTTTCTAACGTGGACAAAAAAGCATAGGGATAAGAGTTAGAACAATAAGGGAAACTCAAATATTTTCCTGTGGCCTATCTGTTAATCAGCTAATATAATTATGTTCATCATTCTATTTTTTTTACCTAACTATTCTCAACACTCCCTTACAAACACTCTTCACTCCCTCATCCTTCTTGCCTATATGTGGGAAACACACAATTGCAGAGACTGGACTTATTTAAAATCCATGATCACAAGTATAGAAGGAGAATCTATCTTCCCTGTCAAGACTCATCCCTCTTCAAGAAACCATGAAGTATGAGTTCTCTAACTTTGTTCTTCATTTTCAAGATAGTTTTGGCTATTCTATGAGCCTTGCATTGCAGTAGAAATTTTAGGATCAGATGCCAGCTGAAATTTTGAGAGAGATCACATTAAATCTGTAGAGCAGTTTGGGGAGTATTGCCATTTAAACAATGTTAAGCCTTCTGATCTATGAACATGGGATGTCTTTTCATTTATGTAGGTATTCTTTCAATTCTTTCAGCAATGTTTTATAGTTTTCAGAGTGTAAGTTTTGCACTGATTTTGTTAAATATTTTCCTAAGTATTTTGTTCTTTTTGATGTTATTGTGAATGGAATTGTTTCCTTAATTTTATTTTTGGATTTTTCATTGCAGGTACATAAAAATAGAATTGTTTTTTGTAATTTGATCTTGTATTCTGCAACCTTGATGAACTCATTTATTAGTTCTAATAGTATTTTTAGTGGATTCCTTAGGATTTTCTATGTACAAAATCATGTCATCTGTAAATACAGACACTTTTACTTCTTGCTTTTCAATCTGGATACCCTTTATTCAATTTCCTTACCTAATTGTCCTGGCTAGAATCTTCAGTACAATGCTGGATAGAAGTGGTAAGAATAGACATTCTTGTCTTGCTCTGAATCTAAGCAGTTCTTTAAGCTTGAAGAAGTCCCAGCTCTGTGTCCTTTCAGTTGCTCCAACCACACCTTGATGAAATGCTCATTCAAATCATATGTAACAGTATTCTAGAGAAGGAATCCTTACTTTTATAGTTGGCATTGGCAACCAGAATCCTCAGAACCAATGGTTGAACACAGCACAGTTAAGGGATTAAGACTTAGACCCTGGTCCCAAAGTATAGGTTGCAACAGATACTAAATTATTATATACTGTTCATGAAAGGCTAGATAGTGTTTCTAAAACATTTAAACCAATGCATATCTTTATTTTCACCAACTTCCATTAATTTTACCAATGAAAACCCATTTGTATCATTCATTATTCTAATTGCCCAAAGATTTGTGATTGGTTAAAAATAATGATAGCTGAAGCATTTGTAATTGTGACATCTGGAGGATAGATTTTCTGATTGGTTGAATTCTGTACTAGGACAACTAACTGTCCCTAGATTATAGCTGAAATTAATGCATTCTCTTCCCCCTCCCACCCCTGTCTCTCTCTTTCCCTCTCTCTCTCTCACACACACAAACACACACACAGTCATATACATTATAACATATTATCAATGCTAAAATATTTTAAAACAGGTTATAGGTATTATAACAATGTCAAATAGGCACTCCTTCCTTGGTATTCCTGAAATAGAACTCCTGTTTCCTTCTTAAAAATGCTTCTCCACAGGAATTTCCCATCTCATTAAATTATGCCATGAACATTACCATCCATGTATGTGCTTAAGCCAAAAATCTAAACGTTAGCCTTGATTTCTTGATTTCTCACCTTCTACAATAAATCCATTAACAAGTCCTTCTGATTATCCTTCTAACACATATCCTAAAACCATCTAATTCTTTTCTCCACTGTAACCATCTGGATCAAACTGCCAGATTTACATCTATTAAAAAAATAATGAAGTGATGTGGCAAGGAGTCTATGCCAGCACCTGTGGTCACCATTCTTGCTTCTTTTCTGGATGTCTGAGCTAGTCTCCTAACAGGTGCTCTGGCTTTTTCTTTGCCATTCATTCTTCCTACTTGACTTCACTCTCAGAAAAGCAGCCAGAGGGAATCTTTTAGATGTGTAAATTAGTTTACGTCACTTCCTTTATTGAAATCATCCAATGACTTCCAATCACACTTTGAATGAATTTCAAATTCTTCATTCTAGCCATGAAGTCTTCAGGGTCTGGTTCCTGATTACTTCTTTGACCTCATTTAAAACAACCTACATTCCACAACCTATGTTTTGACCATGCTAGTCAACTTTTTGGTTTTTGGAAATGCCAAACTCATTCTTGTTTTGGGGCCTTCACACTGGCTGTCTGGCTTTCTGTTCTGGTTAGAAGGGTCTTCCCTCAATCTTAGGATGCTGCCTGTTTCTTATTCAGATCTCTACCTAAATGTCAACTTCTCAGAGGAGCCTCTTCAACTACACATTCTAACTTGGATCTACCTTGTCATGCTCTGCTACATCTGCCTATTTTAATTGTTTGCATTACACATATTTATGTGCAAGTGTCATCTCCTTCTAGATATGATATAAGCCTCATGACAGAAGAAATATTGTCTGTGTTGTGCACCTGTGTAAAACCACCATAGAGAGCCACGCACGATACCTAGAGGTACTCAATAAATGTTTGTTGAATCAGATAGTGGAAATTCAAGAATATAGCCTGATATTGTGATAAAAAGACCATCAAAATTTTTTCTGTTTGACTGGAATTTTTAGTATCAAATACTGTTCAGATAAATGAGTTGTAATGTGGGGGCTCAAATCTTCTTAGAGACAAGAATTAAGTACATATTTGTCGTAGTAGGATATAATAAAGATTCACTTTTCAAACGTTATGTACACTATTTCTATAATTTGTTCATCACTAAATGATTTACATGCTAATTGCACTAGGTAGTCCTGGAACTTATCTATTTAACTTTCTTACAGTGTCTGATCCATCAGTTAACCACCCTCTGCACAGGAGGCTCTTGGCTAGCATTCTAACTTAATCAGGATCCCTTGTGATACTCCAGTAGGGAAACTCATCAGTATTCCTGATTCAGAAAAAGGAAAAAAAATCACATTGCCTTAGACAAGAAGTCTCAGGTACTAGACTCTTTAATGGTTAATGTTTTTGGTATTAATTTCTCTGTTAAAAAGAAAAAATGTGCCTCAGGGTGCAATTAGAGAGAGGTGGGGGTAGGTAGGGTGCAATTAGAGGGAGGTGGGGGTAGGTAGGGTGCAATTAGAGGGAGATGGGGGGCTGGAGTGGAGCAGGGCTACAGGAGATTGCACCTGTGTGGGCAGTGGAGTGCTCTTTGAATAATGACTTGAGGTGTGAACTGGTTCTATGTTTTTTTCTTCTTCCTCACTTCTCCCATTACTATATCCTTGAGGGCCATGAAATGAGTTCGCCATTGACCCCAGGAAAGATTGATCGGCTTTGAGCCTGGAATCAAAGCAATCATGTGTTGATAAATGTTTGACAAATGGCTCTCCAAAAAGAGAGCCCTGATTTGTGGTGTTTGCTGGTTCTGTAGGGAAAATACCCCCCTGATGGCTGATCTTGAGCTACCAATGAGATGCCAATGAACGTGGAATTAGGAAGAGATGCTAACAATTGGCTCTAATGAGCTGGTATGAGCTGGGTCTGGAATACTCCTGGATCAAACATACAAATTCTTAGTTTCAAGTTCAGGAAGTTTAATTCAGGTATAAGATGGTAAAGATTTTATATTAGATACAATGAGGCTGAAGCAATTTCACATCCCAAGACATAAAATTAAAAAAAAAAAAACAAATAAAAAACCAAAACAAAACCAAAGCTAAAAACAAAATAACTTTAAGTGAGATAGAGAGAAGGGAGACGTTTAGAAAGAATGGCATTCCTTAACAGTAGGCCAGTGTTTGCACTGAGTGTGGGTCCAGGAAGACATGACGAAAGATGGAGATGCTAGAGAGAGGAAACCTGTGTCCCTTTTGGGGACAGGGCACTAATCATACCACAGTTTCCTCCAAAAGGGAGAGGCCCTGCATCCTGCTAGTCCCACCTAGAGGGGACTAGAGGTAGCCATGAAGGGGCTTAGGACAGGCAGAGTCTTCCTGAGGCTTCAGAAGGTGCTCCCTTCCCTTTCTTCCCTGTGCCCATAAAGGCAGGGAAGTGCTGAGGGACACGGGTGAGGATCTGATGATCTTGGGGGCCTAATGAGGAGGCTGCAGTGGGCATAACTGTATAGATCGGAAGTTTTTCCAGGACATCAGGCATCTCTCTCTCTCTTTCTTTCTCTGACACACGCGTGCGCGCGCGCGCGCGCACACACACACACACACACACACACACACACACGTGGGCCCACATTTTCATTTTGCACTGGGCCCTGCAAATTATGTAGCTGGTCCTGGACCTGAGTCTTCCAAAAACTAGCTCATCCTCATTTCCCTAGGATTTTCCCTCACTGTCAGGGTAGGGCCGGAAAGCAGAGAGTAGGCCAATAATATTCTTAGAGCAACTCTCAGGGTGGCCCTAGGATTACATTTCCAAACCTCATTCCCTGAAACACTAGCTCTCAAAGACATTTATACATGCTGGGAGGGCAAAAGGGTCAGTGGACACATAAACTCAGGAAACAGCTTCCTAAAACCCCATCTGCAGATTTACATGGTATATCAATGCAGTAAAAGTTCTTGGAAATCTCCCCAGTAAATAAGATACCTGCTTAATTGTATTTAATGATCAAATAAATAACTGCATTTGTTCAGGTGAAGATTTTTTTTGTCCCAACTCACCTCTAAATATTGTCAAACAATTTCCCTTAACACTCATTTGGGAACTGCTGCTCTAGAAACTCAAGAAGAGTTAGCCTCACCTTTCTAGTCCTGGGTGTAGGGATCTAACAGCCTAGCACTGACTTCCTCCCTGCATCCCTTTCAGAAGTGATGAGCAGCAAGTCACTAGTGGCCATGGTAGGTAGGAGCTAAAAGGGAGCTCATATAGCCTATTTCTGATGTGATGAGAAAAGAGAGGTCCTTCAAGCTTGTATCATTGTTTTAAAGAAACAGGAGCTTGAAGCAGCCAAGTCAAAAGTTAAGTACAAGCAATAATGATACCATTTGACATTTACTGAATATTTATTATCCCAGGGGCTGCATTATATTATCTGACCTTCACACAAACTATGGAGTAGGTACTCAATGTGGACATATGAAGTAGATACCCATGTGGACACATGGAGTCCACATATAACTGGAGTCATATAACTATGATGGTTAATATTATGTGCCAATTTGGCTAAGCTATGGTACCCAGTTGTTTGGTCAAATGCCAGTCTAAATGTTGTTGTGAAAGTATTTTTTAAAGATGAGATCAACTTTTAAATCAGTAGACTTTAAGGAAAGCAGATTACCCTACATAATGTGGGTGGGCCTCATCCAGTCAGTTGAAGACTTTAGAACCAAAGACTGAAATTTCCCTAAGAAGAAGGAATTCTCTTTAAGACTGCAACATAAAAATTGTGCCTGAGTTTCCAGCCTCCTGCTCTGTGGAATTTGGACTCAAGACTGCAGAAATCAACTCTTGCCTCAATTTTAAGCCTGAAGGCCTGCTGTAGAAATTTCAGACTTGACAGCCCATGATCACATATGACAATTTCTTAATGTAAATCTCTCTCTTTATACATATACACATAGAGATAGAGAGATAGAGATGGAGATAGAGACAGAGACAGAGATAGATAGATTCTATGTCTTTGGAGAACCCTGACAATACGATGCCCATGCTGAGTATTCATTTTGCCCCCCAGTTCTACGCTCTGCTTTCCTCTGCCCTGTGTGAGACTGTTAATGTACATCAATGTGCTTCCTTGCTCTCTTGCGCTCAGCTGGTTTTAGCCAATGAAAGGTAGTGGTGGGAGGTCAAAAGTCAGGAGGAGAGTAAGGTTAGGGTATTGATTCTCTTTTTTTCCCTCCCACCCCCTAGGATATTGATTCTCTTGGCTCTCTCCCTGCCAGGCTGCAGGTTGGCAGTGGCTGTGCTCTGTGGCTGTGCTCCCGTTAAGTGGCCTCTCTTGCAGCTATAGCTACAGTGGCAGCTCCAGTCTCAGCTCACTGTGTTTCTGTGGCTACCCTTCTCCTTGTTCTTCAGGCCGAGGTTGGTAGGGGCTCTCCACTGCTGATAGCCCTTCCCTTGCCATTATTGCCCCCATGTGCTTTACCATTCTTCATCATTTTCTTTTAATCTTGCCCATCACTCTGTAAATCACCCTCAATTTCCCTGTTTGATTGTGCCATCTATTTATTGCCAGGACCTTGTTACTGAAAGTTTGGCACTTGTCTTCGAGGCCACATCAGAATGAAGACAGTGGTTTGAGGAGAAGGAAAGAGAAGTATGTTAGTTTGCTGGCAGATGAGGAGAATGGCAGACTCATGTCTTAAGTACCATTGCCTTATCTATAAGCAGAAATACAAAGGTTTCAAAAGGAGTTTTCAGCTTGGGACTATTGGTATTTAGCTATAGTTGTTAGTCCTTATTGACCGCATCTCTGGGGAAGACAGTCTTATGACCTCTGCCAGGACAATTTCATTGAGCCATCTCCTATGGTACAAAGAAACTAAGAACACTTCTCTGCCCTTCTGATTACTGGCCTTGGGCAGAGATGCAGGTTTTAATTCCCCCAAAGAGTGGTGGTGGTGGGTTAAAGAGATAGCTCCTAAAACATTTTACCATTTTTAGGCCATTCTGTTACATCCTGAGTACAGTCATCCCACAGTAGCCATAGGAGATTGGTTCTAGGACCCCTGTGGATACCAAAATCCACAGTTGCTCAAGTCCCTTATATAAAATAATGTGGTGTTTGTATATAACTTATGTATATTCTCCTATATGCTTTAAATCATCTCTAGATTACTTATAATACCTAATACAATGTAAATGCCATGTAAATAGTCCTTTAGGGAATTATGACATGAAAACAGTTCTGTACATGTTCAGCACAGATGCAACCTTCAGGAATTTTTTTCTGAATATTTTCGATCTGCACTTGGTTGAATACACAAATGCAGAAACTTTGGTTACAGAGGGTTTATTACAATTAAATGCTCTTTTAATTCTTATTTATACATGAGGAAACTGAGGCCTAAGGAGGTTTGGTAACTTCTCCAGGGCTGGGATTTAAGCCAAGGTCTCTGACTTCAAAGGCAATATTCACAGCTTGTATACTATATATCAATTACTTACTTTTTCTGAACCATAGTTTCCCAATTTACACAATGGAGCCAGTACAAAAATTCCTATGACAATTGATTTTATGTGTTAATTTAACTGGACCATTGGGTGCCCACATATTTGATTAAACATTATTTCTGGGTGTTTCTGTGAAGCTGTTTTTGGAAGACATTAGCATTTGAATTAGTGGACTGAGTAAAGCAGATGGCTTTCTCCATAGGAGTAGGCATCATCCCATCAGTTGAGGGCCTAAAGAGAACAAAAGGAAGGAAGAAGGCTAGATCTGCTCTCTTCCTGCCTGGTTGCTTGAGCTAGGACATCTTCTCCTGCCCTCTGGCTCTTAGGCCTTCAAATGCAGACTGGAGTATACACCATCACTCTCCAGATTTCAGGCCTTTGAGCTATCCTACTGGCTTCTCTGGGGGTATAGCTTACAGATGACAGATCCTGGGATTTCTTAGCCTGCATACTCATGTAAGTCAATACCCTCTAATAAATCTCTTTCACTGTGTATCCTATTAGTTCTGTTTCTCTGGAAAACACTAGTAGACCTCTTTAAAATGTGAATATTAAATATAAAATAAATATAAAATATTAAGCCCTCCCTAGCTGATTTGAATGGACCCCTACTTGGCCAAGGGGGAACCAAAGATATTCTAAAACTGAGTTGCTGGCATAAAAACGGAGGTCAGACATGCCTGTCATGCTCCTTCACTTTTTGGAGATACCCTTTGTAACTCATTAACAGGTCTAAGGCTATGCAAGACAAAGCTTAAACCACACCTGCAGGTCCTCAATTTACACACACATATCACTTGAGTCTGGGTGGCTTGTCTCTGATTAACAGATTTCCTTATCTTAACTTAAAACATTCCAAGCCTTTAGCCACGTATCCTCAAACTACGGCCAGCGGCTGGCGGGCCACAAATGGGCCACCGGCTCTCCGGGTGTTTTTGCCGCCACTGCCTGTCCTGCTTAGCAGCCAACTAGTCCTGGGCCCACAGTGTGCACTCTCCAACGGTCTGAGGGACAGTGAACTTACCCCCTGTTTAAAAAGTTTGAGGACCTCTGCTTTAGACAAAGCTTCATTACTTTAGCCAATTATAAATCAGAGTCTTTAAACCCACCTATAACCTGTAACCCCCCCCACACACACACACACACTTTGAGAGGTCTCACCTTTTCAGGCTGCCAGACCAATGTATGCCTTCCATGTATTGATTTATGACTTTACATGTAATTCCTATCTCCCCGAAATGTATCAAACCAAACTGCAACCCAACCACAGCAAGTCCACTTGCTCAAGGCTTCTTGGGGATGGCTCAGGGCCATGGTCCTCAAAGTTGGCTTGGAATAAACTTGTTTATATTATTTTACAAACTTTGGGTTATTTTTTGTTAACAATATTCTGGTTAGCACTCAATAAATATTAGATGTTGTTATTTGCCACAAAAAAGGACTTTGATGAAGATAGACATTCCCACTCTATAGGTTCACTGTAGAATGATTATGTTATGTGCAAATTTTATAGAAGTCCAAGAAGGAGGTTGACTTGGGCATTTTCAGAGCATTGCAGAAAATTATCATCATTTCTGTGTCTCTGTCCTGTGGCTGATTTCCGTGGAGGAATGTGCTTCAGAGGGAGATTTAGAGCGAAAGTATGGAGAGATGAGACTGTCTGTCTCCCTGGTCCAGAAAGCTTTGCCTTGTTCTGGCCATCCCCATTTCAGCCTTGATTGTACCTGTATTCTGAACCCCAAGTCTCTGTGGTCCTTTTAAAATAACTTAACAGAGAGAAAATAAGCGTGAACTCTGCTCAAGATGGGGAGGAAGAAGAACAACTTCCTCCTGTGCTTCTGGGTTTCAGGTCAGTTGGCCTGGGCCTCTGACTTTCTCCCTGAAACAGGTAGACTGGCAGCTTGCCAAGAGCATGAGGGCTGTTCCTAACATCTGCTACTGAGCAGGAAGATGGCAGTCCTTCACTTTCACGTGTGGATTCACCTTGTCTCTCTGGGTGCTGCCCATCTCTGAAGGAAGCTGGGCTGTCAGGCCTTTCCTAAAAGCTGAGGGAGGAGTTTGGAGATTTTGGGGAGAAAGTCTGCAGAATAGACAGCTGCTATGGTCTGAATGTTTTTGTCCCCCTCCCCCAAAATTCCTATGTTGAAACTTAATCACCTAAGTGTGATGAAATTAGAGAGTGGGGCCATTGGGAGGTGATTAGGTCACAAGGATGGAGCCCTTACGAATGGGATTAGTGTCCTTATAGAAGAAGCCCTAGAGAGCTGCCTTGCTCCTTCCCCCATGGGAGGAGAGAGAGAAGGTGCCATTCTATGAACCAGGAAGTGGGCCCTTGCCAGACACTGAACTTTCTGGCACCTTGATCTTTGACTTCTTAGACTCCAGAACTGTAAGAAATAAACTGTGTTTCATAAGCCATCCAGTTAATGGTATTTCATTATAGCAGCCTGAACAGACTAAGACGATAGTGAATTAAGAAACTCTAAACCAGAGTTCATAGGACAGAGGGTTGGATCTATCAGGAGAAGGAGGCAGCTAAGGGGAAATTAGTCACTGAGGACTTTCATGCTGTGGGCAATTTCACTCTGTTTCCTTGCAGACACCTCTGCAGAGCACCCGGCTCTATCCCTGCTGTGAGGATCTGCGAGGCTAGCCCTTGCCCTTTACAAATCTCCTTTCTCTTTCTTTCTTTCAAAATGGACTTGCCCAGGATTAATATCAATATGCTGGAGAGCTTCTTATCTCTGTTTGGAATTATGCTTTAATAATAATATTGCCCTTAAACTTTAATCTAAAAAATGGAGGGGAATTAAAAGTCATTCACAAAGAAAAAGCAAACCTCCACAGTGGAAAGAGAAAGGTTAGGGGAAGAAAAAATGACAAGAAGATACCAGGCTGAAAATGGTGGCATTTAATCAGGGATTAGATAGGGAGTGGGTGAGGCAATTCCAGAATGACAAGAACCAACTTGAACCATCTGGTGGAACCTTTGTCAAGGTTTCCAAACACTCTAGTGCCATTTAAAAACCATTTTCTCCTCTGCCCTTCTGTTTTTTTTGTCCAGGCTTAGAGGTGAAAATGAAATAATTGAAAGTGAAATGCTGGCTATCTTGACTTTTTCTCAAAGGGAAGATGGCTACAAGTTTCACAGAATATCCTCTTGCTGAGTGAAAGCCCTTAACCACTTCGTTACGGCGGCGATCACCAGTGGGGAAACCTTGCCCACAGCCGATACTCATAGTCCGCATGATAGTTTGTGCTGTGCATTGACAACGAATCCATTTTGCTCTTGTGTGATGAGAAAAGCTTAAAAGCACTGAAAGCTTGTTTTACTTTACATGCAGCTTTACTTGTAATGTAAATCAGAATAGGTAACATATACATATATGTTTTTATTATGTTATTTTTAAATGTTCACAATTTTATTTTGATAAATGAAAAATTATAAAGTCAATTCAAAATTATAGACTAAAGTCAATGCTGGGCTGTGCGCCTTCATATCACGGCTGTCGGCTGAAGTCCACACTCGGCTGTTCGCGTTCATCTGTGGCTATCAACTGTAGTCAACGCTCGTACAGAAGTGGTTAAGAACAGGATAGGCTACATAATTTGCAGAGGTTAGTGCAAAATGAACACATGAGGTCCTGTGTTCAAATTATTTCAGATGTCAAGGAGACAGGAGAGGATGAAACCAAATGTGGGCCCTTGTGAGCCTGGGGACCCTGTGTGACTGCAAAGGTCACACACCCATAAAGCTAGCCCCACTTAGAAGTCGCTGAAGGTTCACACCATTCTCATTTTCTGGCTTAGTAATGTTTCTTCTTCCATTCTTCAAAGCATCAGAGATATGGTGATTGTGTGTGTGTGTGTGTGCATATTATTTTTAAGCACTCAAGTTGATCTTCAAAATGGTTTTTTAAAAACTCAAACATTTCTAAAATCCAATTGATCATGTCAGCGCCACCCTTAGATCTAAATCAGGGCAAGAGAGACTACTGCCCAGGGCCCCATACTTTAGAGAGCTCTGCTCTGGCCCTTCTCCAGATCAATTTGAATTTAAGCCACTAAGGAGACTTGTTCACCCAGACAAATGCCCAGGTGGCTTTGCCCCCCTACCCCCAATTCCTTTACCTGATGGCCTTGACCTTCCCCAGGAATGGGCACCATCTTCCTTGGGTTCTTCCTTCTAAGGGTGTAGAACTCACTACCAGTATGGCCACCCTGTGGCCTAAGAAGAGGCCAAGAAACAGCTGTTTGGGGTTGGGGAAGGGGGTCCTGTTGGCAGAGCTTGGACATGTGAGCTGGTCCGGGATATCCTCACCTGTTTGTATGAGGCCCCTGCTGTGCTGGAGGAGCTGGAGGGAACTGCTTTTCATATGCTGCTACATTCCACACAGGAATTCTAAGGCCTTTGAAAATTCTAAATTGTAACTGGCTTTTCAGGCCATTATGAAGGTATATTTGTTATGGCAGGATCAAATATTTTATTTAACAGTTAGCTAGTTTGACTTATAAATCTTCAGACCTATGGTATATGGGCTTCTGTTTATATTCTTGCCACAGGTTCTGCAAACATAGGGGCAGACCTAGATGGTGGGCAGCAAAAATAATGTATATCTTCATAATGAGGCTGAACAATAGCTTCCCTGTAAAAAGCTTTATAGTTCAGTTAATCTGTCTTTGCATGTACACACATACATGTGTGTGTGTAATATTTGTATCTATTTTGACAAGAACAGTTTCTATTTTGATCAGTGGACTATAGCAGCTTTTAAAGATGCAAACCATTAAATATACATATAATATATATGATATATATAATATAATTATATGTAATATGTAATTATATATATATGGCCATGATATATATATATATGGCCATGATATATCTATATGGCCATGATATATCTATATCTATTTATATCTATATATCTATATCATCTATCTATATATATATATCATGGCCAATTTCAAGTACCTTTTTGCTCCAATGGTTTCTTAATTTAGTAAGAATATTTGTTTTTTTACCACAACACTAAACTCTGCTAAAATTTGTGTTTATATGCCACACAACAAATAATTTTATTTTTAATGTTGAACTTTTTACATGAGCTAATAATAGCATGCACAATAATGTCAAATATTTCACATTAACAGAATGTATATTCAAAAGATATATTTTGATTGCATTAATTGAATAAAGGAATGAAATTAACTGATTTTCTTTTGAAGTATCTAGAGCATTGGTGAAAACTGGCCTCATTTAACTGTTTGTGCAGTTCATCTTCTGCTAATAGAGCCAACACATGAACAATAATCACTTTAACCTCTGCAAGTTCCATATTCATCATCAACTGTATCATGAAATCAAAATTTAAAACTTAATTTTTCACTGTGTGCTTTTGGTTTTTTGAGCCCTTTGTTCCTCAAAGAGTTTATTGCAAAATAAGACAGCATTATTAAATAATAATAGCTATGGATATAGCTATAGGCACCATACAATAAATAACAAAACCATGTAATGAGGATGTTCAGGCTACTCTGTATATGCTCTGTGACAAGATGGCTCAACCTCCAGTTCTCATTCATGTTTTCCAACCAACAGCTGACACTGTCACCTGATAGCTCAGTGGCTTCATGCATTATGAAGGGGGTGGCGTAGGCCCAACAATGGATGGTCCAACGATGGCCAGCAGGTGCAGTGGTTTTGAGTCCTTCTCTTGCCACCACTTAAACTTTGAGAAATTAACTCTATGAGCTCTCTTATTTTGAGTGCATTATGTTTATCATCAAGCACCATGCATGTTGCCTTTGAAAGAGAAGTACTTGTGGTCAGTCTGAAAAACAGGGAAAAGAAAGATGGGTTACTGCTGGACATTTTTTAGATTGAATCACATTTTCAAGTAAAAAAATATCTGTTCATTGCACATTCATCTCCCATGCTGCTAGACAAGGTCATGTCGAAAGCTGAAAATACAAAGTAGAGATCTACCAATGCAACTGTTAATAATTATTCTTCATTAAAAAATTAAAATCTAGGACAAATGCTAGACCAGTTGGGGGACTGGGACAAGAGATGTAAACTAGGATTATCCCCCTTTTGGTCACCATGGTCATTGGAAAATAGAGAAGCTTCACTTTCTTTGCCCCTTTGGGAATGGTGTTCATAATTTTTCAGCCTGGTATACAAGTGTATCTGAGTTTTCCAATGGGGCTGTTTAGTAGGTTTGAGTTCATTTTAGGCAATGGTAATACATGGGCCCATGATACCTGCTTAATACCCATGACTGTGTGACCATCAGTCTATTTCTTTTACCATTGAAAGTAATTTAAAGACTTCTGGGGTTGACTAGGCTATCTTGGTATTTAGTTATTAATATAAGGATAGAGTTGAGCAGGCCAGGGGACTAAAAGACCTGACACATGGTACATACTCAATAAATACTTTAGTGAATGAAGCTATTGTTGAAGGTGTTACTGAGAGCTACCAACTTCCTCTGGGTTGTTTTCCTTGTAACATCAGTTATCCAGAGCAGCTGTCATAGCTATGTGTATACAACTCAATTGAGACTTAAAGGAAATCTAAGTAATCAAAAAGTAATGTCAGTAGTTTCTCGAAGGTCTTCATAAAATGACCTTACATCATTCAAAATGTCAATAAACAACTTCCCCATTAGAATCACATCAGAATCACAATATCTTGCAAGAAGGTTTACACCAAAAAAAAGGAAAACAGATTACTTATCTCAGAATCACTGAGCAAATTGCAGGGTTATGATATGCCTATCATAGTCTACTATTCCTGGAATGTTGACTACAGATTTTGCTTTTGTTTAACATGTCAAGCAAGTGTTAATAGATAAATGCTGATATTTGACAATATATGATGTCCTAATAAGATGCTCATTCAATAGAAGTCACCACCGAATTCTGCAAAGATTTGCAGAAATTGAAATTCTAATTACTAATGTCATTCCTAACTTGCTGCTTTGGTTCTAAGCTTTAAATTAATTCTTTTCTAGGCTTTTAATTAGGTAGATGATTGGAGGGGGTGACAGGACAAGGGTTAACATTAGGATCACAGTGTCATTTTCTCATCACTCACCACAGCCTGCTTCAAACCTTTTCTATTTTTGTACTTTATTTTTTCAGCACTGAAGAGAGCTAATAAATGCCTATTTTAGACAGGAGGGGAATTTTCTAGTTAGTCTCTAAAAGGTAGGATGGTGTTATATGTTCTAGAATTTAGTTGTCCAAATTCTCTGACAGAATAAAATAACTTGTATTGCTATGAAAATAACAGAGGTGGAAGGAAAAAAAATCACATTATCATAGGCTTTATCACAGAGTTCCACTTATGAGCTGCTCCAAGAAAAAAGGATTCTATGGCTAAGACCCTCCTGTCACACTTTCCTCTTGGAGGTTCCCAACATATGTTAACATAGTAAACAATCTGCTTGGCCCTGTGATGAAGAAATTTAAATTTGTTTAATCTGGAGTTTTCTAAAATGTTTATCCTGAAACCCGCATTCTGTGGTACTTCACATAGAAACACCATACTGGTTGTAATATCATTTCTTTAAATCTGTTTTCTTGTATTAATAGGGTGAATGACTTACTCTGTATAGTCCAAGACATTATTTCCTATTTATTTTATCTACGTTAAGCTAGATGTATTTTCTTTCAGATATTTTCTGCCAACGGGCTCTGATAAACCCTCCAAATGCTCTTAGTGCCATGTGGTCTCATAAAATCAGTGATTCTCACTCTTCCTAGACCCATGAGCTTCTGTTATCCAGCATCATGTCTTACCTTTCCTTTGTTCTTGATTTTTGAAATTTTACTGTCTTCTATTCCACAGTAGAACCATTACAATTTAGCTGGCATTTGGCCATTTTATTTTAATTTCTCATTCCCATTTTCTCTTACCCCCAATTGTTACTTCACCCTCAGATTTTATCAGTGCAATATCTGTTATACCAATAAAATGAAAACATTCCAGACTATGGATATAATCTCTCCATAGACCAATATTGACTTGATTTACAATTTTTCTTTTATGGATAAGAGATTTACTACAGATTTCCTGCAGTGGATCTCTCAATACCAACTGAAAGTGTAGAATCCAGGGCAGCTATCTCATTGGGCCATCTTTATGGCCTGTTTTAGGGCTGAAAATATGGATTTATACAATTTACTCAAGGAAATCTGGTGAGTGCCTTCAACATGCTAGGCATTGGGCATAAGGTGACAAGGAGAACAATATAGGTAGGGTCCCGGTTTCACAAAACAAACATTCTAATAGGTGAGAGTGTTTCAGTGATTGCTGCTGGAGTTTGTAATACAATTGAAAAAGAAACACAACCTTCTCTTGACCTAGTTTTGAGACCTTGGCTAGAGGCCAATCAGTTCCCTGTTTTGAACAGCTGATGAAGTCCACACCTTCTAGGACTTGCCTTATGGGGCTCTCACATTTTGGACCTTTATGCACCAGCCCTAACCACCCCAGGGCCAGGTACCAGACAACCAAGAACAGCACCTATGCGTGGGAGCCAGGGGAAGTATTCACATTAGCCAATCCACAGGGAGCTCAGAAAACCTAGGAGACCCACCCCGATTGTCATAAACTGCCTACTACAGCTCGAGCCCACTGTCACCCATCCTGGTGCCATCCCTGTGTGGCCCCAGGTGGCACCTTCTTCTGCTTTGGAGCTGCAAGTAACAAAACATTTTGTTGTTCATCTATTCGAATGTTTTATGTCCCACCGACAAAAGAACACTTCAATCTTGTTAAAGTTAGCTTCAAGGAAAAGTTGGTTTTTCCCTCTCATTGTTATAAAAATTGAAAAGGACTCAAAACTGAGGTACCAACTGGTAGTGAAAAGGAGGTAGGATCAGGATTTTAAGAGCAGGAAGAATTCTCTTTTAAAAAATTAACTTGAGAAACTTAATTTCTTCACTAAGAACTCTAGCAGGTTAATAGGTTCCATATAGTCATTTACTTATTGTGTGCTTTTTGAGTATTTGCTGTGGCCCTGTGTTATAATGCTCTAGGAGGTATGGAAGAAATGAAAAATGTGTATCCTCTTGAGGAGCCTATAGATTAAGAAGACATGACATGCACTTAAAATGATTAGAAAGACAAAACTGAGTGTATAGTAAGGTAACCAAACTGTCCCTAAGTATGAAAAATACAACAAAAATGCTAAAGAACTAGAGAAATAAATTTGCTCACAATTTTCAATAATAGTCAACTTAAAATAATTTTTTTAGCTTTCCTAGTTATTTTTCTGGGTAAATGTTTGTGTTATTGCTCTTTCCCTCAGTTCATTCTTTGCAGCTCTGAAAACCTTTTTCTGTGGCACACAGGGCCTGGCCGTTGCTAGCCTTTCTATGAGAATCTCAGATGCTTTGGAGTCGTGGATTTTGAGCTAAAGCAGGTAACAAGGTTCTCTCAGGGGATGGATTTGGAGGAATGTGTTGGCAGTTCAGATCAGATGAAGCTATTTATTTTAAAACTTGGGCGTGTTTCAAAAAGGAAAATGGTTTCAGCCCAAATCCATTTGCAATACCAACTTTCCTGGTTAGGGAATTGAATGTTTAGCTAATTTATTTTTGATGGGCAGACTTCTGTGTGTTTTAAATGAGGGCTGACTGGCCTGGAAGTTAGGCTTCTCCAGAAGTTATTGGGTGTCGGGCCCTGGTTTCAAAAGAACTCACAGTTTTCCTGGAGGAGAAGCAGGAAGCTGTAGTTGACCAGGCCTCTGCCTTTTCTCTGCCCATCTGCTTGCCATGCCTAAGCCGAAGCACTCTAGCTTGGCACTTTAAAACACACTTGAGCTTGCCACACCTAAATAGACCCACTCACCAGTGACTTTCATTCTTTTTACCAGTACTTTCTTATTAAACACCTTACCTTGTGTAAAGAATCGTGGTGGCCTCTGAGAGGAATGCCAAACACACCAGCAGGGAAAAGAGGCAAGGTCTCAGCACAAGTCAGAGTGTGGGCATTGCCATAAAAGAAGCAGAAAGTACATGGACTGAGGAAGGAGCCATTTCCCACTGGGTGGGTCAGGGAAAGTAACACTTGAGCGGGGGACCTGGAGAACAGGTTTGATTTGGCAGCTAGAGAAGGGATCTGCAAACTACAGCCTGTGGGCCAGCCGTCTACTCCACTTGTTTTGATAAATAAAGTTGCATTGGAACACAGCCATACCCATTCATTGATGTATTGCCTATAACTGCTTTCAAACAACAACAGCAGAGTTGAATAATTGTGACAGAGACCGTATGGCCCTCAACGCCTAAAAAATTTACTATTTGGCTTTTTAGAGAAAACGCTTGTGACCTCTAGTCAGCTGCTTGAGGGACTTGATATATGGCTTTGATATTTAGACTTGATGGGAGCCAAAATATATGACTTCATTTAGCAGGATTCTGGAGACAAAGTGCTTCTGAGTCTTGTGAGTGTTCAAGTGATGTGATGGGACCAATTTCAGGACCATGAGTGTGGTAGACGAACTGTAGAAGGGAGATGCTACAGGCAAGAAGAAAAATTTAGAAGTTCACGCTGTCACCTAAGTGAAAAATAATGAATCTGGATTAGGAGCGTAGCTGTGATGAAAGAGAGAAGACACAAAAGACATTGTGAGTAAAGCACTAGAAAGGTGGACCAAAGGAAAGAGAGAATTGAGGATGGCTCTGGGGTCTTGAGCCCGGATGACTGAGGATGTCAATGATCCCTTCTTTGAAAATGCATCCATCTGAACAGGATGAATTGATACTCCTCCCACCCTACCCCAATTAGGAGAAGGGATAAAGCTAGAGTGGCTCCATCCCTCCAGGGCAGCTAGCGTTGGGAGGAGTGGTGCTCAGAAGCTTTTGTTACAGACAGAGCAGGACCCAAAGCCTTGCCTATGGAAAAAATATCTGTTACTAGCTAGAAAATCAGGCTACATTGTCTCTGAGACAAAAATATTTCATGAGTTGAAGGAGATGTCCTTATAATTTAGGTCACCTTGGAGGATTGCCAGATAAAATACAAAATGTTCAGATCAATAAGGAATAATCTTTTGTATAAGTATATCCCAAATATTGCATTGGGGGCACTTATACTAAAAATTATTTGTAGTTCATCTGAAATTCAAATTTAACTGGAAATCAATTTCAGATCCAACATGAGTAATTTTTTTAGGATAAGTATATTTCATACTTGGGAACTACTTATCCTAAAAAATTATCTGTTGTTTATCTAAAATTCAATTTAATTGGGCTTTTTTCTACCTCTAAATCTGACAACGCTACTGTACTTTGGTAAGCAGTCAAAGCTTTCCCTTTGGGAGAGGCTGAGCAAGAATTGGGTACCTGTATTTGTTTTCCCACACAGGAGTAGAGTTTACTTTCCCAGCCCATCTGGAGTCCACAGCTGAGTGGAGGATAGTTTGGTGAATATCAGGCCTGAGTATGAAAGACTTTTCCAGAGTGTGGACAGAGGATAGATCCAGGGGTGTGGAGGGGTGAAGTTTCCAGTGGTGGTGGTTTGATTATCTAGCTAAGGGACTTACTTGGCTGGAGTACAGAGGGTCTGGATAGAGAGGAAGAGTGTGTCCAGGATGCAGGTAGATCCCTTAGAGGAGCTTCATTTCAAAGACCTAACTCTGGGAAGAATTTTCTTGAAAAACAAAAAACAAAGCGACAACTATGCTAGATAAAGGCCCTAGCTTCTATCACACTGGCTCCAGTGCAGAGATCTGCTTACCTCATACCCTTGAATCTCTGATATGTTGGCTCAGTAAACAGAGGAATATTATTCACTTCAGTTATCTCATAGGGTTGTGTGGTAGTTAATTTGCTGTATCAACTTGGGCTAGATTATGGTACCCAGTTGTTTGGTCTAACACCAGTCCAGATATTACTGTGAAGATATTTTCTTAGATGTGATTAACATTTAAATTAGTAGACTTTGGATAAAGCAAATCACCCTCCATAGTATGAGTGGGTCTTATCCCGTCAGTTGAAGGCCTTAATGGAAAAGACAGGATCCCAGATGTGGAAGGAATTCTGCCTCTTGGCTGCCAGAGTTTTCCTGGCGACTGGCCTGCCCTGCAGATTTTGGCTTTGCTGGCCCCCATAATCACATTAGCCAGTTCCTTAAAATCTTCCCTCATGTACCTGCCACCCCCATGCCCCACCTCTATCTCCCGCTCTCAGTTTGGTTTCTCTGGAGAACACTGACTAATTAATACAGGCTGCTGTTCAGGTGATCCTGGAGTGGCAATGACTCCCATCCACTTCCCCCCAGTCTCATCTGGAGAAGTACCACGTGGAGACGTGGAGCCATTGCTGGTTTCCGGCAGCACCAGGGCTGGGCGATAATAACACTGAGCTCCTCGGTTGCCCAAACAGGTCACCAAGATAGAGTCCTTTAGTCAGGAGAAGGCAGGACCTGCCTTGCCTGTATCACACATCCAAGAGCCATCGTCGAGGGGAAGGGGTTACTCCCCATAGCTGGATGGGTATGGCCTTGGCTTTGGAAATCTGGGGAGTGGGGCTGTGCTCTTTGACCTCAGACATGCCCTCAGCAGCTGACATTCATGTTGTACAGAGTGCACTGTTAAAACAGCGTGTGTCTAAGAAGAACGATTCACAGTATTTCTTTTCCTCTTTATCCAGTCCCCTCACTGGAGAGATGATGCAAACAAAGACATACAGGTTTATATTAAAATTCTTCGGCAAATGGTGTATCTGTCTGCTCTCCCAGCTCCCTAGCAACAGATATATTGTCCTTTTATAAATCTTTTCATGAAAATTGTAGCTTTTCTGTGCAGGTCTCTGTCTCTGTTTTTTGTCTCTCAGTATCTTTCCCCTGCCTATCTGTGGTTCTGCATTGCTCTCCCCACTCCCTTCCCTCCCCCAACTCTCTGTCTCTCCCTGCATGTGTCTTTCTCTCTGGTGTGATTTCCCACATTAACCACCGTCCATTTCTTTGATTACTTCTTGGCAATGAGAGCTACAGCACCATTATGCAACAAGCAGTCCTGCTTCCCTGCTACCTTAAAATAATAATGTTTCATGATGACAAATGGATATAGTTAACAATGAAAGTAAAATGCTTAGCAGGCAGGGGTGCAACCGTGTCAGATTTCTCTGCCTGGCAAAAGCAGAGAGTGGCCTGAGAATCTCTAAAGAAAGGAATATGGATGTGGGGATTGTTGGTGATGTTAGCTGGGAGGATCACTCCCCTGTTTTTATTCTTCATTCAGCTTCTGTGACTCTCCAGACCAAAGTTCTCAAAGGGAAAACAATTGCCATTGTTTTCTAAGTTTCTGTCACCGTGCTAAGAAACTTAAAATGGATTAGCAGATTTTAAAATGTGGTTTTACGTTTGCTATTTTTCTTCGATAAAAAATTAAAACCAAAAGTAAACCAATCTGAATTCATGAAGAAATAGAATCCTTTTTGTGCCCCAGTGACTGAAGTTTCTACATTGTGTCAGAAAAGGCCCAATTAAAGTTGAAAGAAAGGAAGCATTTTTCTAGACTTTCCCTCCCAACCACTGAGAGGGAAAAATATTAATATCTAAGAAATCTTCCACCCAAATGCTGTCTGCACGTGTGCCCGCCCCCTGGGAGCAGATGGCTACTCCAGGAGCAGCACATGTGGGCTGTGCATGTCTGAGAGTCAGCGTGGTTGTGTGCAGAGAAAGAAGAAAACAAGAGAGTGAGGTGGAAACCACACGAGCCTAAATCAAAAGCAACTGTTCTACCATGAGGAAAGCAGGCGGACCTTGTTTTGTGCACACTCCGCTCTTTCTTTGCCGCCCAGACTGATCTTTGAAATAAAATAAAGAAGCGTGGCAAACTAACTGAAACATAGGTAGAAATAATATATTTGGGTTTCAGAAAGGAAAAAAAAAAAACCTGGCATAGCTTAAAAGGCACTCATTTCATAAAAACACATGTGCAAAGAATTACGGTAATTGTAGCGCACACATCGGTACAGACAGAGGGAACAATGAATATTAAAAACACATTCCGAGAGCTGGCCCCGTGGCTTGGCAGCGGCACACAGCATGAAGACCTGAGAGGCGGTCAGAGGAAGCCTCTCGGCTTCCAGAGCTGTCAGGGCTTGGCAGGAGCTGAGGTGAGACCCTTCTGTGTATGCGAAGAGTGGCAAGAGGAAGGCGGTGGTGGTGACTGTCCCACGGATGTCACTCCTGTCCCCCCAGCAGAGCCTACGACCACTTCAGGAGGGTTTCCTAGAGGAAGTCTGCCTCAGCCCTTTGGGGCTCTGGTGCAGAGCTGAATCGGAGCCAGGCTGAGGAGGAGGAGGGACAGGGATAGAAAAACAAATGCCAGAGAACAAACAGACAAAAGGTAGTGCTGGGAACACCAGGCCAGTGTCCTGGATGAAAATCCCAAGTCCTGTCCCAAGGCTCACCTACAGCATGATCTAGCATGAGGGACTTCTCTGCTTCAGAGACATGAACTGCTGAAATGTTTGTCTCCTATAGTCTAAATACATTGATTTGCCTTTTTTCTTTCAATATTTGAAAGAAATATTGGGGGAAGGAATTCTCCTGGTGCTGTGCTCCAGAACCTTCAAAGGCACATTAACTAAACATTCAAGGTACATAATGATCTTTTCACAGTGAATCCTTTCTATTGTTAGCAAAGACAAAGGCCCCTCTCTTAAGTACAGCTTTGGTTTTGAATGTTCAGCTTTTGCCTCTTGCCATTGGCAGGGGACTGACTGTTGAATCCTTGCATCTTTGGCAACGAGAGAGGCCAGAAGGTGGGAACCTCTAACCAGAGAGTTTGGTTCACACGCTGGGAGTTGAGGTCTGAGGATTCTTAAGCTGTAGGCCATGAACATCCAAGGAATTGGTAATGCCGAATTCAGGGAGCTCCATCAACTTGGATGGCAAAAAAAAAAAAAATTCATCGTTATTTTTGCTAATCTCTGAAATCTAGGATTCCTTCGATTACAAATGTAAGAAACAAACCATCGTCATGCTAGTAATACTTATGACTTTGTCACCAGTAAAAAAATCACAGATATTTTCATGTCATTTCATTGTTATTTCATATTTCTCCAATTATTATTTATAGTCATCACTACTTTGGAATTATGGTAATTATTAGACCTGTTACAAGATCTTGTTATCTTATGCATTGATGAAGAAACGTGTACCATAATAAAACACTTTGATAACTATATT
This sequence comes from Mirza zaza, assembly GCA_008750895.1. Lineage (NCBI taxonomy): Eukaryota > Metazoa > Chordata > Mammalia > Primates > Cheirogaleidae > Mirza > Mirza zaza. The sequence continues at coordinate 26,513 of VSMD01032332.1, read as the reverse complement.
TTAATATAATTGGCTTCCTTTCACAGATTAGGTACAGTATTTTATTCTTTTTTAAAAAGATTTTTCTGAGAAGGGGTCCAAAGACCACGTGGCTGCACTGCCAGAGGGTTCCATGGCACACACGACATCTGCCAGACCTCAAGGAGATTCCAGACTCTAAAGCAGTTATGACATGCCAGACCCTCCACACAGAGCACTCCACAGTGGGCAGGCCCCATGCGTGTCTCCACACATGGATGAGAGAAGGGAAAGGCAAACATATGTCTCCAGACACAATGCAACACATGTAACAAAGGAACTTCTTGTCTACTCCTTAGATATGCTCAACAAATGTTAGCAATTGCCAAGATGGACATTTGTATTTTCTCTGCGATGATTTGCAGCAAAACTCCAAAATGATTTCACTAAATAGAAAATAAAATAAATCTCTCCAACAACTCCAGTTTCTCTAGATGCTTGCCAAGAGTGTTGGCTATTGAATCACAATTGATAAGGTGCAGAAGGGCTGATGATGACTGTTTTGCCAGTTTCTGCACCAAGCAGAAGGACAGAGAATGGCATGAAAGGGGTGATGAGAGAATCAGATAATGCAGGACACCACGGGGTGACATCTCGGAAATCAAAGAGTCAGCCCAGAGAACTGACATCCACAAGCGTCAGAGAGGAAGTTAGAAAGTTCCTGTATTTCTAAGTGTCCTCAGAATAGAGGACCAGAGTAGCTCACATTTGGAAGTAATGATTCATTTAATTGATCAAAACCTGAAATCCTACTGAACTCTTGTACCAGTGCAGAATGGAGCACTAGAAGGGCTGCAGAGAACAGGCCTACTCACAACACTTCAAAATATAAACCGCAGCATCTGGTTTATAAGGGACAAAAACATTGTCCTGAAAGAAAATATGGAAAATATTAGCAATTTTTGTGGACTTTTTTTTAACTTGGAAAGAAATATTGAGTGTTTTACTAGAGTTCTTAATATAGTCATATAAGAAAGTCAGGAGAAATAGAAAAATGAGAGAAATGTTTGGTAAGCTCTGGATCAATTACATACTAGACACTATATTCGTTTCAACATTTCTATGAGGTATTATTAACCCACGTCTTTCAGATGGGGGCACTGAAGCTTCCAGAATGAAATAACGTGACTGAGGTCACAGAGCTAGCCAGTGGGATTTAACTCAGGTTTCTCTGATCCCCAAAGCCACTATCCCATTATTTCAAGTGGTTCCACTTATAAAAAATCTCTGTGACTGAATCATTAAAATCCACGAAGTCATTATAGGAGTTGAAGGATTAAATTTCAAGTTAGGAACATAAATGGCAATGTGGTAACAGGTTACATATTGTCAAAAGAAACTTTATGGTATCAAATAAAATTGTTTCTCATATGCAGAAAATCAAATAGGCTTGTCTACCTATTGAAACCATTAACTTAAATAACTGTAAAAGCAGGCACCTAGAATTATCTACTCATTTGCTGACACAGTTGTTCCCTGTGCCAACTGTGAGAATGTGAAACTGCCATCTCTACACCCTCTTTATAGGAAAGAGGAGAATCTACCTGGTGAACGAGACTCTGACCACATTCTGTTGAGTTCAAAGTATATTTTTGTACCAATTTCCATCTCTTATATACGGTATCTTCAGGGCACCCAAGGTTAGAATTAAGGCCAGGACAACAGCTATTAAAAAGTATGAAAAACATACCAAATGAAAATCTCAAGGACATGCCAGGATATCCATCAGGGGAGTGCTGCTCTTCACCGCCCACATGGCTCCCCCAATGCAAGTAAAGCCACGAGGAGAGAGTGAACATACTATAGTCCTCCTTAAAATAATTTCTCTCCATCAGATCATGGCAAGATATTGTAATCTACAAGCTGCAGACATCAGATGCTACTTTGGGATGCTCTCCAAGGCCTGTCTAGCCTTCACTCTCTATGATTGCAGGAGGTTAACAATTGGTAAGACAGAAAAGCCCCTGAGGGTGTCTCCATAATGTCTTATAGCCATTAGAACTTAAAGGGTCCTTTTTTAAATTTCAGCATATTATGGGGGTACAAATGTTAAGGTTAAGTATATTGCCCTTGTCCCCTTCCCCCCTCGAGTCAGAGCTTCAAGAGTGTCCATCCTCTAGTTGGTGCGCATCGCGCTCATTATGTATGTATATACCCATCCCCTCCTGCCCCCTCCCATCTGCCCGACACCCAATAAATGTTATTACTATATGTCCACTTAGGTGTTGATCAGTGAAACCAACTTGATGGTGAGTACATGTGGTGCTTATTTTTCCATTCTTGGGATACCTCACTTAGTAAAATGGGTTCCAGCTCTAACCAGGAAAATACAAGAGGTGCTATATCACCATTGTTTCTTAGAGCTGAATAGTACTCCATGGTATATGACTGAAGTTGTGCTATGTGAGAGAGACTACCCCTCAGCACTTCGATGCTGCAAGTTACAGGACAAGTTATAGGATTTCAAAGACTAAGTAAATAATCCACAATCAGAAAATTCAATTTGTTCATGAGGTGGAGAAAGGCATCCTGCCATTAAGCAGTCAGATGGAAAACATGCAAACCACAGTTTATGGAAGAGAAAAGAACATTAAAAACCTTTGCCCAGAAGCGCAGGCAAGTGCTGGAAATGTACTCAGCAGAGCCAACGTGTCCATTGTAAATGTGGAAGGCGGGAACCTCAACACCAACTGAAATTCTGAACTGAAATAACCACAAACATCTCTCTCAGGCCAATCTTCCCCATGGGGAGAACTGAGGAGTCTATGAGTTTTCTCATGCAGAACTGGGGTTGGAAAAGAAGATTTTAGTCAAGTAAAAATGCTCTCTGGGTCAGGCACAGCCAGTGATGAGCAAACTGATAAGCCAGGGATTATACTAGTGATGAGCAAAGATGGCAAAAGGCACAATTCCAGGGACACCTCTCTGGCCAAAAGATGAGCTATCCTTTGGGACTGGAAGAAAATCTCGCAATAAAGCACATGTTAATTGTTGCTGCAGAAGATCTTGGAGAATCTCTGGGAATGGGCTGGCAAAAATTATACGTGCATTAAGAATCACTTCTCTGTCCAAAAGTGGATTATTACCTAGTACGAAATTTGGTGTGCCCTCTTTCCCACATCAAAGAAAGCGTGCTGTGGAAAATCAGACCTTATAATGCTTATATGCTTTTGGCAGCTGTTGTAATATTGGGGTAGTGTAATCAGGGCCACTGCTAGCCCATTTGCTACTTTTGTGCAAATTTGGAAAAGAGCTTCCCCCTTTCCAGGTGGATACAGCCCCACACAGAGCAAACAGATTGGTAACCAGAATATGGGCTGGATTTCAGTCCCACTGTCATCCTTAGGTGGATGCCCTTGTGTAGTCCCAGGTACAATATTCTGTCAGTCACTAGAGAGTGGATCCTGCTAGGTCTTAGGTTTCTTTATACATCAGCGAGTGTAGCAGATGCTGTTGGTGTCTGGTTGTATCCCCTCAGCCATTCCAGAGGGTTATCTTGCAGCTTCAGTGTTTAACTGTCTAAGTCAAGACTTCTTACCTCAAGCTGCTGCTTCTGGTTTCCTGAGGGCTTAGTCTGGCTTCAGGAGCATGCTGGACAACACAGGGATTAATGCCCATGGGCAGCCTTCAACCAAGGAGTGGTGGTGTGGAGTCAGTGGGTAAATGCCTAGTCTCGTTGCCCCTAGGTGAGTCAATTCTAAGGTGTGTCTGTCTGCACAGTATCCCACAGAGTCCTCACCAGGATTGAGCTCCTGTTGCATCTGCTCATTAACACACCCTCTGCTGATTTTCTTCTCTTCCTTGTTTCACTTTCTGTCACAAATTGAATGTTTGTTTTCCCCAAAATTCATGTGTTGAAATCCTAAACCCCAATGTGATGGTATTAAGAGGTGGGGCCTTTGGAAAGTAATTAGGTCATGAGGGTTGAGCCCACATGGATGGGATTAGTTACCTTATAAAAGCCCCAGGGAGCTCTCTCACACTTTTCCCACCCCATGAGGACATGACAAAAAGCCAGCAGTCTGCAACCTGGGAGGGCACTCTCATCAGACCCCTGACCACGCTCACACCCTGATCTGACTTCCAGCCTTCAGAACTATGAGAAATAAATTCCTGTGGTTTATAAGCCACCCGGTCTGTGGTATTTTGTTATAGCAGCATGTACTAACCAAGACTTCCCCACTTCTTCTTCTTCATGCCTCCTAGGACGAACTTCCAAGTCCTTGCATCCCAATCTTTGTCTGAGAGTCTGCTTTGGGGGGAACCCAAACTAAGACACTGGAGTTCCTCATTATAATTCCAACTCTTGGCTTGATGAACCCTCCAACAGCTAAAATCCAATTTTCAGCATTTGTAATTCTCCATGAATGGAAGTACTATTTCACAGGTCAGATAACATTAAGAAAGAAACAAATCAGACTATAAAGAGAGAAGAAGCAAAAAATAGTCACCCAGAGAACTTACAATGAGAAAATAAGATTTCTACAACCGTCTTAAAGAAAATGCTCTTGAAAGAAAAGCAAACAATACATCCTGGCAGTCAGCAGGGTAGTGGGAGAGGAAAGAAAACTGAATGGTTGTGCTTATTAATATCTATGCAATGGAGCATGGGCTTCTGGCTTAGTGTGACTATCTTGATTGTGAGGTTAGGACTGAATGAGTGAATGCAAGAACTCAATGCTTTGAGCCCCTCTGCAGAAGCTTGCTGGAGGATGGCCAAAAAGAAAAATAAATGGGTGTGGGGAGAGGTGCAGTGTGAAGCCTGGATTCTTCATCCATCCCTTAAGTTTTAAAGGTATCCCCAAATCTAAGAGCTCAACTCAAGCATTATGGAGCCCTGTCTTGATAGATGCTAAGCACAGTGCTAGACATTGAATCATGGGAGACCAGGAGAGGATAGACACAAATCATGTCCTTAAGAAACTTGCAATCTAGTAGAGGATCTAAGACATGCCAAAACATTTGGCACAAACCAAGAAAAAAACTGCCCACAAAAAATATAACTACCTACTATGGGAATCTTAGTGGCAGGACTGTGTTTTCCATGTCTTTACCTGGCTGGCAAGTGCCTTGAATAGAGTAGGTGCTCATAGATGAGTGGTGTTTGAGTAACCTAAGGAAGAATCTCATTATATAACATAAGGTTCATGGAAAAGCAGAGACGGTAGCAACCCATTATGGCTGGGGACATAAGGGAAGCCTTCATGGAAGAGGTGGATTTGGAGCTGATTGACAGTTATAAAGTAAAATATATCCAAGTAAAATGGGCTCTGTGGAATTTCCCTTTGGTTGTTAGAAGATATCTGGGCTCAGGTTTGGAGGTGTGTCTTTTCTTCCACTATTCCTTGGTATCTCATACAGTTAACTCACTTATATTTTTAAATGGTTTACTCTTAAAACATCCTAAATCAAAGCCTTTCCTTCTCTTGACATCAATGAAAGGGTTTTATTTTACTGCTTTTACTAACACTGAGGGACCATTGTTAGTTTATTCTTCATTGTTGCTCAGAGATACGCAAACACACGGGTACATTTGAAGATGGAAACAAAAAGATGGCAAAGTGTACCCTATTTAGGAAAGCCATGCCTCACAAGGAGAAAACAAAAGGCTGGCAAGTAGATTTGTGTTTTAACTTGTGCTCCTTCTTGCTCCCAGCTTGTAGCCACCTAACTCTCCTTCACATCCATCTTGCTTCTCCTCTGCCAGGAGTCACACTTGGGCACTCAGTGGGTGCTCCATGCATGGCAGGGAAACAGCATGAGTTTATGTGGTGTACCTTTGCTTAGGCAAAAGCTCTAACAGGCAGAGTCCCCCTGACTGGTCCAGCAGGATCGGTACCTGCCAGGAGGATAGGCTACCATTTCATTAATTTGTGGACAATAGGAAATTGCCATTTTTACGGTGGTTGATTAGCAGCCATTTTACATGATCCAAATCAATAGGACAACTAGCCCATCACCTAGGAAAACAATAATAAATAAATAAGTCAATCTTGAAGGTTTTCTTTGCTTTGCTGATTTTGGGGTTGGCATTGAAATCTGTGCACGGAGCAGATGTGCTGCATGAAATTCTCACCAATTCTGATGAAGTCACTGTAGGAAGAGTCAATTTGAACCTCAGTCCATGAACAGAGAGGAGTAAGAAACTTCAGAGACCAGGCCTAGTCTTAGATTCATCTCACGGCCATGCCTCTCTGCACCTTTCCTTGCGGTGCTCCCCAAAACTGATCCAAGTTGCTGCCCCTCTGGAATCAGCCAACTTCTCTGTCCCCTGCTCTCTTTCCTCTAGACATAGAGAAATCCCTTTTATTTTGGTTTCTTCCCAGGCTTCTCCAAAGCTACTCTGCTTCTACCTACAAACTTCCTTCTCTTTCTCTCCAGTGAATTTACTATAAAGGTTTAGCCTTTTGGAAAGCAAAAGCCAGAAAGCCTTGGAGACTTTCTACTTTCTGGTTATATTCTCCAGTGAATTTCCCCTGGGGTAAGGTAAAGCAGAGCCCGCTTAAATGAGGCAGGGGTAGTGGGAAGAAAAAGTAGAGGAAAGGTAACTAACATCACAAAATATTAGCCACAAGGAGAATATATGGTAGAGTGGTAGGGGTTAGAAATGTGTAGGATCGTCATCGCCGTACAAATTTTGCCCAGGTTGACCTTTAAGTCTCATGATGTCTTTAGAGCCTTTAAGACCCAAAGAAGAGCACCCTGGAATCATCTGCCTCCAGCCTCCCTTCCTCAGGGGAAGTGAATTAGCACAGCCCACATCCCAGGAAGGACACAAGGCTGACATGGGTTTGTGAGATGGATTTGGGTTGGTTCCTACCTTGTCTGAACTGGTTCATTACAAATAATCCTACTAAAAGCACATGAATCATTTCCAGACATTTGGGGTCAGAGCAAGGCAGGCTAAAGGAACTTCCTTTCCGAGCCCTCAGGTTATGCCTCCCTCTTTGCCTTTCTTTTTTTTCTCTTAAAGCCATTGAAAATTTTTCTTTCACCACTGCTTCAGGCTTTTTGCCACCAGTTCACATGTGGGTGGCACTGGTTTAGGTTCAAATTTTATTTTTTTACTTGACTCTCTGTTTGCCTAGTTACCCAGGTGATTGATTCGGCTATTTTCAAAGCCATGTTAAGAAGCCTTACCTTTTCTATGCACCACTGACAGCAGATATTTCAGGCCTGAGTCAGAGAGCCATGGAGGTCGCCATGGTGCTGACTTGTCTTCCTTGCTGTTCTCTTCCGCCTGAGGATGCTGCCAAAGACACCTCTCACAGGGTGAGCTGGGAAAAGTATTGTGATTTAAAAGTGTATATTTCATTTAGATGTTGAAGTTTCAGCTAGGCCTTCTGCCAGTAGGTGTGGAGATCCACTTGGAATGGTCTAGAAAAGACAGTGAACAACAAAACTAAAAGCCTGGCTGACCTATCCTGCCCCTCAAGCTTTCTGTTAAATGATGCTATTTTCTGACCTCTTTGAACAATAGACACAAGGACCACAGAAGAGGAATATGTACCAATGAGAAAATCTTTGTACTAGATAAGAAATGAGATATAATAAAAATGAACCAAAGTATTCCTGCAGAGTTAGGAGGTAATAAAATGTTTATTGACAAATCTTTGGAGATGAGAGTAGTCTGAATGCCAAGGGGGGAAAAAAAACAAACCTGCTGCTTATTGAGTGAGGACGTGTTCTTTCATTAGTTCCTGAGCGTGTAAGAGGAGGTAAGGAGATTCCTGGCTTGTTGCGAGGAAAAGCTTTAGAAAGAAAGACAGGCAGCAGGCCTAGGCTTGTTGGTGGGGCAGAGATATGAGCAGATGAAACCTGAAACTACAGGCACAATGATGAAATGCTTCTAAGTGGCTTCAGAAGGACTTGGAATGGGTACCCGTATAGACTATCTGACCATTCAATCTCTGTGAGTGAAAGAAGAATCTAGCATGAATTTTTTTCTCCTACTCTGGGCAAAAGGCAGTAGAGGCCCAAAGACAGCAGTGAATGGAGCCTTCTCCTCATGGCTATTGCACTGAAAGGTGTTGAAAACCAGAGGAAAATATTTCATTGTCATCTATTCAGCTTCATAATTATACAATTGTCAACCATGGGGTCATAGAGTTAGCATATTTTTCCACTTAAAGAAAAAAATATGACTTTGGGAGAATTTAACCTTTGTATAATTAAACATAGGTTATACTAAGGTTAAATTATATTTAACCTTAGTATAACCTATGTAAAAGTTCCTAAGAACTTTTTTCAGCATATTATGGGGGTACAAATATTTAGGTTATGTCCATAACCTAAATGTTTAGGTTAATTAAGGTTAAATATAATTTAACCTTAGTATAACCTATGTAAAAGTTCCTAAGAACTTTTTTTTCAGCATATTATGGGGGTACAAATGTTTAGATTATGTGCATAACCAAATGTTTAGGTTATGTGCATTGCCTCTCCCCCAACAAAGAACTTTTGAGCAAAGAATTTTTGATGGCCTTAGGAGTTCTGGGATCATTTTCAAATCTTGAGCTCACTTGCTCTCCACAGGTACCAGGACAATCCTTGCTGATCATTCCCCTTACAGGTGTCTCAGGTAGGACAAAGTTCTCAGCCCTGCTTCACAGCAGGTGAACTGAGTCAGAAGGGCTGGAGGGGCTTGTCTCTGGGCCTGGGAAGGCACAAGGAGGCTGGAGACCCAGAGCAGGACACAGATCTCTGCTTCAGTCCTCATCTCTCTCCTCTCACCTTGACATACCATTAAAGTTTGGACAAAGGCTTTCCTGGGGAAGGTCAGCCTCAGATACTGACAAGACACCAAGGGAACGCAGTTGCTTACTAGGGAAACAGCGTGATGCTGTGAAGAAAGGAAATGAAGAACTGTAAAAGGAACAGTTTTATAAGTGATATTAAAGTAGATACTTTTTTTTTTTTTGGTTCATTTCCTTTTGTGCAAAAATGACAACCAGGGATGTGAATCAAAGTTTGGGTGGGATTAGAAGTACAGTCACTGGCAGATCAGTCTACCCTTCTCATCCATGGCTAGTTTTCCTCTTGTACCCATCAGCTCCCAGCCCTGGCATTCTTAGTAGCAGCATTGCAGGGTGAGAAGAACTGGGATTTTGTAAACTGAGCATAGAACCACAATATGTGCTTCATCGCTAAGTGATTTTGTGGCCTTGGATGAATTGCTTAACTTTGCCTGAACCTCAATAATCTTTTCAGTGAATAGGGATGTTCATACTTTCCCATTACCAAGAGTTGTCGTATGGATTAACATGAGATCACAAAGGCAAGAACTCTGGCAACTAAAGAGTGCTGTATGCCAGCAGTCCCCAACCTTTTTGGCACCAGTGACCAGTTTCATGGAATACAATTTTTCCATGGATGGGAGTAGGGTGTGTGTGGGGGGTGGAGCTCAGGCAGTGATGCAAACAATGGGGAGAAGCTGTAAATATGGATGATGAAGTTTTGCTCACCTGCCACTCCCCTCCCACTGTGAAGCCCCTTGTTCCTGAGTTTCATGGAAGAGAATTTTTCCATGGATGGTGGGGTGCAGGTAGGGATCTGTGGCCTGGTCCCTAATAGGCCATGAACCAGTACCAGTCCGCTGCCTGGGGTTTGGGGACCCCAGCCGTATACAATTGTGAGTTCTATAAAAATCAAGCTGTCAGGTTGGTGTTCTGTAGAACATTGTTTCCTTGCATAGAGGATCCAATTAACCATAAAATGTAGAGAGGTAAGTGATGACACTTTCAAAAACTGTTGAAGGTGTGTGCATTTCTACTTTTTGAGGGGTGTTCTCATGAGTGTTAGATTGCTTTTAGCTTCTTTGAGGAGGTACCACATCTCCCTGTATCCTGTCATGTTTCTTTATAAAGGAGTTCCCAGACTTTATTTATCACATAGTACTCATTTCCCACGAAGAGGAATAAAGGTTTTACTTTGCAGCTCCTCTTAATGTTCCCAACAATTGAGATTTTATAATTACTTTCATCAAAATACACTGTTAGGGCCATGCAGGAGAAACTACTTGTTTTCTGTCAAGAGCTGGCAAAATTTCACAAATGCCAAGACCTATATTTGGATTTCAGCCTCTGTAACGCAATTTTATTAAAGCAAAGAGCCAGAAGGAAAAAAAACACTTCACCCTGAACCACATTACACTAAACTAATCTAAAGTTTCTACCTGCCCCACCATCGAAGACTTACATTGCTTTGTCCTGTGCCAAATTTAGGGCAGGGTTTTGGGGAGGAAATGGATGCCAGGGAAACAAACATTTTATTTTATATTCACACAAATCTCTTCTTTAATTTTTATTACAGGCCTGCAAGCTCCCTAGGCAAGAGGAAATTTTGAATGAACTCAGCTTTTAGGGACCAGGAGTGGAGACATAAAAAGAGCTTTTCAGCCTCTCTGGTTACAGAGATAAGTACAAAGGGTAACTGGCATTAAGTCTGTAGTAATAGCTGCTGTAAGTACTGACCATGATTTGAATCTCTTGATAACTGATTCTGGGGAGGCTGGAATATTTATCGAGCCATTAGGAGAGGCTGTTTCTTGCTGATAAGATGCCTACAACTGATGAGGTCCACCTGAAGACAGGACGAGGCTGGGCTGGATTTACAGCCATTTGCAGTGAGAGCAAAAAAAAAAAAAAAAAAAAAAGAGAGAGAGAAAGTTCTCCTTAAGAACAGCATGAGACATTCAGCAAAATTATGCAATCTGTTGCCTGAGGCAAACCTATGGAATCTTAACGAAACAGAGTTGGTGAGCACCCTCACATATAGGCGACTGGATTCTGTACTCATATGCGGCCAGCGAGTTGCAATTTCACTGATGTGGAGGGGGAGGAAGTAGTGGGTGGGATAAATGAGATGGAAGAGTTATTACTCTGTAAATCTCATTTTTCAGAAATATCCCACTCTGACTTATAATGTACCAGATATACGATTATGCTAGGCTTAAGAAAAGTAAAATCATTCATTTTACGCAACTCTGGGGCCTTATTTTGGGTTACTATTAATACTGCCATGGGAGAAGTTGTAGTACAGGCAATATTAAAGTTAAAAACAAACAGCAATACAGCAGTCACCTGCATTTTGTTTTCCCTTTCAGTGAAGTTTTGCAACCATGTGTCACCTCAGCAGTTACTAAATTTTGTTTTTTTTTAAAATACAAATTGACTATCTCACGCACAAAAAATGACTTCAGTAGGCTTTTAAAATTGGAACTTGTCTTTCTAGATTTATTCTATTTTCAAAAATAATATCTGGGAAGAGAGGCAGATATGCTGACCACAAAAGGGTAGTTGGATGGCCTCTCCAACAGGCCTCTGGGTCATCTCCCTTAATGTCTTTAAGGGAACATCCTTTTTACCTTTTCCTTGGTTGATTTTTCAAAAGCATATAGATTTGCTTTTAATTAGCAAGACAACATTTTCCTCTTTCTAGGCTCCAGTCGTCTGTTGCCCAACATTTGCCTAAAGCCCACTTATGGGAAATAATATTCATGAAGGATTGCCTGGAAGATGTGCAGTTATTTTGTCCCACTGGATATGCCAGATTTTTATCTCTCCATCAACCCGGACCATCAGAGAAATGGCTATTTGCATCTTACTGGTTTTCCCTCCCATTGAAGAATCATTTTTACTGAATTTGTAAATTCAAATATGGTGCTTTGATGTTATACCTTTGGTCTGCTTTGAAGACATGTTTAACAAATAGCCGTATGTCATTTGCTGCTGTCAGACTGGCTGTGGTCGACTCCTGCCCCTCCCCTCTGTCCCACCCAAATGTCTACTTTAGAGGGAGAATTCGGTCATCTCAGCTGGGCAAAGTGTGTGTGTGTGTGCGCGCGCATACACACATGTGTGTGTCTGTGCACGTGTGTGCTGAGCATCTGACACGTTCTCCTTTTGTCAGCTCTTGTGGCTTATCTAGCGTCCCTTTTGGCTTTGGCCATGAAGACTCACAGCCGCCCTGTGGCCTTCCTTTGTTAAACACCTGGGACTGTCACTTGTGCGTCCTCCACCTCCTTTCATGCCGCTCTCCTCACAAGCAGAAGGGCACAGCTGTGAAGAACACAGACTAGAGCCGGGCGTCTGCGACACCACTTCCTGTAAGCTGTGTTACTTTGAACACATTTATTAACCTCTCTGCGCTCCAGTTTTCTCATCTCTAAAACAGAGACAATTATAGTACCTATCTCTTGAAGTCATAGTGAGATGTTTAAGCAGGTAAAGTATTTAAGATATTGCCCAGCACAGAATAAGCTCTATGTAAATATTGGCTGTTATTCTTAATAGCCTGAGTGGTTGCTTTTTAAAAATTACATTTTACTGTACAGGTTTTAGTCAGCCACCTCAAACTATTTTAGGAAGGAATGGGAAACAAATAATTCTAAAATGTGAAAATTTAAATGGAGAATTGAGGTGACTATCCATTTAAACCCAACAAACAACTAATTTTTACTTGAATTATCTGGATGTGTTTAGGTAAAAATGCTGAATTTTTAGTTTAAAATTTTGCCTGAATTGTCTTGGATAATTATGGCAATTTCTCTACTTTATGTGAACAGAGAGAGTCCTCCTATTTCTTTCTTAAATAGCTCAATGATAAAGCAATTGAAGCCAACTGTGGTTTAAGTGAATATTATAATATTAGGAATAATATTAAAAATAATCCAATGCTCAGTTGCCACTCTTGGAGCCCTTTCCTCTCCCATCCCACTGTGCACATAGGTTGCCTAATTGCCTCTCCCATCTTCAAAACATTAGAGGGATCTGTGACAAAGCCATACCCTCAGCATAAACCCCAATTCTTGCTCTTCTGCTGCTTTCCCAGCAGTGGGTGAAATGAAGGACATGAGGAGACAGGAAACCTACCTGTGAACTGCGGCCTGGAGCTCTTCTGGGCTGCCCCCTGCCCGGACCCTAGCCAGGCAGCTGTGCCCAAGAGAGAGCAGCAGCTCCCGAGGGCTTGGGCTTTGCTTCAGAAGCAGCAGGAGCAGAACAGAAAAATGGTTCTTTTCCAATGTCTCACTCCTGCCCAGTTCCTTGTCTTCCAGAAATTTCAGACACTAGACTCTCAGTGTGCAGCTGGCTTTAGAGCCTAGCTCTTACATCGGCCTAAACAGATAAAATATTAAGCACCGCTGCACTCCCCAAATCATTAGCAGAGAATCCACAGGTAATGAATTCAGCTTGAGGCTATTTGGGGCCTGTTGTTTTTATTTCCCAACCAAAGCATACACTTTTCAGTAATGAACTCTCTCTACACAAGATGAGGGTACACACACCGTGTCCCCAGAAGGCTTGGAATGTCTCATTCCTGCCAGAAACTCTAACTCTGGGGGCTCCAAACCCTCTGTCAGGAGCAGGGAGGAAGAAAAGATGGTCACGTAGCTCTCTCACTGATGAGAAAATTCTATTTCTTAAGCCAAATTACTGGTTTGAAACAACTTGGAGGATTTAAAAATCTATGAAAATAGATCAAAAGTTAAATGATATACCTTTCCATCTTTTCATAACTATTTTAAATTGCTTCATTTGTTGACCAATATCATCTTTAGTTCTTATGCTGACCCTAGCAGGCTGGTGGTTTTGCCTCCTATCATCTCTCTGCTCTCAGTAGAGAAGTCAAGTCTCAAGAGAAGTTGGATTCTAGAAGTCTCCTGACAAGCCAATGGAGACAAATTTTGAAAGTGGTCCCAGCTGCCTGTTCTGGGTGTTGAAGCTTTCAAGTTTCCCCCATAGTCTAACCTTAGTCTAATTCTGATTAAGTGGTGAATGGCAAATTCACTTTGCACAGGGTCTACTCAAATGTTTTTAGTCAAAGGGAGAAGCATATTTCCAATATAGAGACAGTATCAGCTAGATGGATAAATTATGCAGCCCAAAGTGAACTGCTGAGCTGCAAGACTTTGGAATGAAGTAAATTCCATTCATTAAACTTTCAAAGAAACTTTGTTTCATGTAATTTGTGATCATGACTGTGTGGGGGGTTATAATATTAGAGTTTTGCTGATTGCCCTTTGGAAAAAAACACAAATTTAAATACAAGGTATTATTTGAAACTTGTTTCTCAGCACTAGACTCATGAAGTCAGCTATTAGTTATTTCCTGCCTGGCATTTATAAAGGCTGTATTGGTCTCTTAGTTTAATGCTCTGAATCATAGTAAAGGATTGTCGAGATTGTGTTTAAGAAATTATCTTCAAATATGCAAAACAGCAAGTTGATGTGGAGCGAGCTTGGCTATTTGATCTTTAAATCCGGAAGAATACTGTGAACAAATAGAATTAAGGGTGAGAATGGGGAGGGAAAATAATTCTACTTTAATGTAATGCAAAGATAAATCCATTTGAGGATGAATACACTATGGCTAAAGGCTGAGCAGCAGATTATGAAGTATGGCAGAACCATTGAACAAGTTGTGAATGAATTTGTCTTCAAATTTATCAGGTATCAGGACTCTTTCTGTTGTGACAAAAACCCAACCCAAACTGGTTTACATCAAGAGGGAATTTATTTGCTGATGGAACTACACATTCCAGGCATATCTGGTTTCAGGTTAGGCTTTACTTAACAGAGATACCAGGAACCAGTCTATCATGTTGGCTTGACTCAGCTCTGTTATGTGTTGGATTAATTCTTGGGCTGCATGGGGTTTCGAGGTGGTTGTAGCAACTATTTACTCTCATTATGCTCAAATTAAGGTCCACAACTTTCATTAATAGTTTCATGGCATGTCACCATCTCTGATGCCTTTCTGTAAACCAATCACTGTGGCCAACAGATCTTGAAGCTCTGATTGGCTGGGCTTAAGTCATATGACATCTACAGAGTTGGGTGTGGAGTCACTTTTGCCATTACTATTGTGGGTTGAGAGTGGAGAAAAGTAGATATTCAAAACAAAATGGGGAGCTGGTGAAGAAAGTAGGGTAAATGAATGCCAGAGAGCCAGAACCCAGTATCTACTACACATAGCATAGTCATTAATGGTAGCAATAAAGGGAAAAAATACATTAGTAAAAAACTTTTAAATAGTATTGAAAATGAAATAGTAAACCCCCAAAATATTCTTCTTCTGTATTAGAGACATCCATGTATCTTTTTGTATCATATACATACTTTAGAGAAGATATATTAACTTAAGACCATAACATTTAATTGTGGTAGAGGACAAAGTGTTTCCAGAGGTTGTTATCAACTGGGTGCAAAGGTTTATTACACTGAAAGTGTGGCAATGTGCTTCTTCTTTACTGGATTTTACTTTTCCTGTCTTGAGCTGGGATATTTGTATTGAGAAGAATAATAGGAACTGGGTTATGGGAGTTGTCTTAGTTTGTTTTGTGTTGCTATAAAGGAATACCCGAAGCTGGGTAATTTATAAAGAAAAAAGGTTTATTTGGCTCATAATTCTCATGGCTCATAATTCTCATGGAAAGCTCAAGATTGGGTATCTGCATTGAGTGAGGGCCTCAGGCTGCTTCCACTCATGGTGGAAACCAAAGGGAAGCCAGTGTGTGCAGAGATCACATGATGAGAGAGGAAGCAGGTGGTGAGATGCCAGATTCTTTTTAACAACCAGCTTTGTTAGGAAATAATAGAGTAAGAGCTCACTCTCTTAACCTCCAAGAAAGGCATTAATCTATTTGTGAGGGATTCACCCCCATGGCATAAACACTTCCCATTAGACCTCACCTCCAACATTGGGAATCATATTTCAACATGAGGCTTGGAGGGGACAAATATCCAAACCACAGCAGGAGTCTTCAGGTAGTACTTAGGCTGGAAGATGACAATACTTTACACTTCATCCTTTCAAAAGCATTTGAGAGTTGTACATATGAGCTACAGATTCCATGGTTCTTGTCCTACATGGATGTGTGCAGGAGCAATGGAAAAGTAGTAAGAGGAATATAAATGTAGTTGATTACCTCTGAACACTGAGGCAGAAGTTAAGCACTTGAAAACCAAGGGAGAAACAACTTTCTGGACTTAGTTTGTCAGCATTGTAACCAGAATGTAGCCAGTTTACCATGGACCAACATAGGACTTCAGTAGCTGTGGTGCATTTGCATTTGCTTTTTCCTCCAACTGGAATATATATCCTCCAGCTTTTCCCATGCTTGGCACCATGCTCATCCTTCAGAACTTAACCTTCCAAAGAGAATTTCCTGATCGCTTTACTTTGCCCCATTTCCTTAGCATTTTATTTATTTCCTTTAGAGCACATTTTATAATTTAAAATTACTGTGTTTATTTACTTATCTACTTCCCATGTCTTCTCACTCAAATTACGCTCCTTGAAGGTAGAGTTATTATTTATATTACTCACTTCTGAATCTGTAGAATCTTGAATAGCACCTGGCACACATAGAGGAGAAATAAATGTTTATTGACTAAATGTTTGGAACACAAAAAGAACAAAATGTGTTGGAGATAACATAGCTCACTTTGCCAAATAAAGACAATAATATGAATCATTTCCACTTCTGGCAGAGGTTCTAAACCCCAGTGCCATGTCCTGAAAAACAACAGTAGAGCTGGCTCTTTCCTGGGAGTTCCACCTACTGGTAGGGAGGACAACTTGCACAGGCCATTTATAGCATTTACTGATTCAATCATACAGGGCATGGTTCATTCTTACCCACAAGCACCACCTACTGTCTCAGAGATTAAAGTAGCCATTCCAATATAATTCACACTGTTAAAAAGACCATAGGGCTAGGGAAAGAGAAAGGATTTCAAAGACTTCCATCTTCCCTTATCAACAAGAGACAAGGAATCTGCCCATGCACATAGTACACTGCCACTATATATACACTTAAGTGTTGATCAGTTAATATCAATTTGATGGTGAGTACATGTGGTGCTTATTTGTCCATTCTTGGGATGCTTCACTTAGTAGGATGGGTTCCAGCTCTATCCAGGATAATATAAAACTCAGAGCAGAACTAAACAAAATTGCAATAAAATCATAATAAAAAGGATCAATGAAACAAGAAGTTGGTCCTTTGAAAAGATAAACAAAAACAATGCACTACTAGCCACATTAACAAGAAATAGAAGAAAAAGGACTCAAATAATCTCAATCATAAATGAAAAAAGAGATGTTACAACTGATACCACAGGAATAAAAAGTATAATCTGCACAGCCAAGGAAACTATCATGAGAGCAAACAGACAACCTACAGAATGGGAGAAAATATTCACATGTTACACATCTGATAAAGGGCTGATAACTAGAATCTATACAAAACTCAGGAAAATCATCAAGAAAAAAATCAAACAACCCTATCAAAAAGTGGGCAAAGGACATGAACAGAAACTTTTCAAAAGAAGATAGACTAATGACTAACAAACAAATGAAAAAATGCTCAACATCTCTTATCATCAGGGAAATGCAAATCAAAACCACCAATGAGATATCACTTATCCCCAGTTAGAATGGCCCTTGTCAAAAAGTCCCCAAAAAACATTTGTTGGCCTGGATGTGGAGAGACAAGAACACTCATACACTGCTGGTGGGACTGCAAACTAGTATAAACTCTGTGGAAAGCAATATGGAGATACCTCAAAGAGGTACAAGTAGATCTACAATTTGATCCACCAATCCCATTAGTGGGCCTCTACCCAGACGAACAAAAGACAGTCTATAAAAATGACATCTACAGTAGAATGTTTATAGCAGCACAATTGCAAAGATGTGGAAACAACCCAAGTGCTCATCAATACATGGGTGGATTAATAAAATGTGGTGTATGTATACCATGGAGTTCTACTCAGCCACACAAAAAAATGGTGATATAGCATATCACTTCACTTCAAATTACACTACAAGGCTATAGTAACCAAAACATCAGGGTACTGGTATAATAGTAGAGACATAGACCAATGGAACAAAATAGAGAACCCAGAAATAAAACCATCTACCTATAACCAAGTGATCTTTGCCAAATTAGACCACAACATACATTGGGTTAAGGAAGCCCTATTCAATAAATGGTGCTGGGAAAATTGGATAGCTTCATGCTGAAGAATGAAACAGGATCCCTCTCACCCTAATTCAAGATAGATTAAAGACTTAAATGTAAGGCATGTAACACTAAAAATTCTAGAAGAAAATGTAAAAAAAAACTCTTTTAGACATTGGGCTAGGCAAAGAATTTATGACTAAGACACCAAAGGTAAAAATAGCAACAAAAAAATAAAGAAATGGGACTTAAATTAAAAAGCTTGCAGAGCAAAGAAAATAAAGAGTGAATAGACAACCTATAGAATGGGAAAAAAATTTGCAAACTATATATCCGTCATGGGACTGATATTCAAAATCTACAAAGAACTCAAACTCATCAGTAAGAAAAAAAACACAACCCCATCAAAATGTGGGCAAATGACATGAACAGAAGTTTTTCAAAAGAAGATAGACAAATGGCCAACAAACATGAAAAAGTGCTCAACATCAAATCATGAAAATGAAGATGTAATTTTTCCCTATCTAAGTATGTGGATTCCCAGAGTCCTACCTATAGATCTCTTAAAGGGTCTGGTAAGAACCCATGGTCTAAGGACTTCACCACTCCATAAATCTAGTGGGATTGAAAATTAATGTTAGAGCAATCAACAGTTATGCCTAAATATTTTCTGTAATTGCTTGGTTGTGTGTGTGCTAACCATTAGAAAACTGTATATATCTCATCCATCGAGGTGTTTTAGTTCTAATTTAAATAAACTGTTCTTGCCCTCATAGAGTACTGAGCTAAAGGTCTCCTTATGTACTACAGTACTGCTAAGGAAAAATAACCTGACATGGTGACCCCTCACATATTGTTATTACAATTCTGGTTCTATAATTAGATGAGTGAGAGAACAAAAATTTATAGAACAGATGCTCTTACAGGGACAAACTGTTTAGCTCAGGTGGGTCAAGACCCTTAGCATGTGCAGGGAAGAGTTAGGACATAAAACAATTCTCTCCTACAATATGCTCACACATCACATCTTCCTTTTGCATGGGAAAAGAATCAGTTCATCATAAGTTTCCTTTTCTCCAGTAAATAACAAAATATAAATTTCAGTAGCTGTGATGTGATGCATTTACCACCCCAACATTATGTTTTATGATAAGGTCTTTATTTCAGTCTTTGCAGCTTATACTAAATTTCACTGGGGAAGAGATTCACTCACTGCTAGTTTGGAAATATGTAAAGGGGTGGGTGTTACGGATTTCATTCTTTCTTCTTATTTTTGATCAAAACAAACAAACAAAAAAACAAAAAAACCATCGTCCTACAAACAAGAATCCCAAAGGAGAAACAAGAACTTAGGGTAGACTTCCCTTCTTCAGCTTACTGGGAGAGCATTTAGTGCACCATAGAGGTCATGCAGAAGACCATGAGCAATACCCCACAAACTGGAGGATGAGGCTGTGTGAGTGAGTGCATCCATTTCAATAAGAATTTCAAAGAGATGTTTAAGAATTTATTTTCCACTATGACCCCAAGACAAATTGTGATCCCACACAAACTTTTTATTGATTCTTCTAAGGAAACATTAAGAATTTAGGAACATGGTCATAACTTTAAAATTTTTCCAACATTGTGAAATGTGGTCACTTTTAATGTGAGGGTCTCATTTTTCAGGTGTTTTCAATACTTATACCAGTAAAGGCTGAGATTTCTAATTCAGTTTGACATGTGCATCAGTCAGTATGTAGTAGGTTTTTTTCATGGTAACAAACAACCCCCAAATCCCTATTATCTTAACCCAAGAAAAGTCTATCTCATACATTTTTCTTGTGGTCCAGTATAAGGGCTTCTGTTTGTTATAGTCACTTAGAGACTTAGGCTGACAGAGGCTCTGTCTAGACACATGCAGTCATTATACTAAGGGGAAGGCAATATGGAAAGCAGGAGTTGGCCCATAGCACCACACATCCCTTCTCACATTTCACTGTCTAAGGAAGTAGCATAGACATACCAATCTTCGAAGAATGGGGGATGTGAAAATCTACTCTGTGCCTGGGAGGAGAGCTGGGAATATTTATGAAAGGTCCTATAACTACCACAGTTCACCCTCTGGTTACCACGTATTTTGTTTACTCCACGTGCCCAAGGGAGACAACCCCAAAGTTCTACCCATTGATAGCATCAAGCTCAGAGCTCAGGATCTCTGGGGGATGTTCAGTAGCTTCTATATCAGGTCTGGATGTGGCTCTTCTTAAGCTCTTCGGAGACACCTTAATCCATTCAAAAGTTTTCATTTGTTTTGTTTTATATCCAGTGTGATTTGCACATATTATTGTCTGTCTTTTTTATTATAACCATCCTAATGGATGTGAAGTGGTATCTCATTATTGTTTTGCTTTATATTTCCCTAATGACTAATGACATTGAACATCTTTTCATATCCTTATTGGCCATTTGCACATCTTCTTTGGTGATAAGTCAATACAAGTACTTTGTCTGTTTTTAATTTGGGTTACCTTTTTTATCAAGTCATAGAATTCAGGATATATTCTAGATACAAGTCCCTTGTCAGATTTGAAAATATTGGCTATCTTTTCACTTTCTCAATGGTGTCCTTTAAGGCACAAAAGTTTTAAATTCTGATTAAGTCCAATTTATCCTTTTTTCCTTTTCTTTCTTTTTTTGCTGTGCTATTGATGTTTTATATAAAAAAACACTGTCTAACCCAAAGTCATGAAAATTTACTCCTATGTTTTCTTCTAAAGGTTTTATATTTTTAGCTTTTATATTTATCTGTAATTTACTTTGAGTTAATATTTGTGTGTGGTAAAAAGTAGAGGTCCAAATTCATTATTTTGCATGTGGCTGTCCAGTTGTTCTAGTACCATTTGTTGAAAAGACTATTTTTTTTCCTTCATTGAATTGCCTTGACATCCTTGTTAAAAATCTTCCTCCTGTTCCATCTTATTTTTGTCTCTCTTTTTTTTTAAATTCAGTTGTTGTCTGTCATCAAGCAACCCTATTTTCCTGCACACATGTTCTTTCTTTGTTTTGACTAATCTTCCTCTTAAGTAGGTTCTCTTTTTTATTTGTCGGCTACTTTGGATTCAAGTCCAGTATCCTAAGTGCAGCAGCTCATTAAGCAGGGGAAGATGACATAGTTTCTCCAGACAAAGTCAGTGGTGTAGAAGCAAGCAGGCTGTAAGTCTCCTCTACAGCAAACCTCCTAGCTGTCTACTCTCCTTACATGCCCCTTAGTTCAGGCTAGAAAAGCCATTGCCTATCTTCAGCTCTCCCTGGCCTCTTAGAAAGAAGAATCATCACACGTTTATAGGAGACAACATTTCACCTTCCTCTCTGGAGTCTAGATATGTTTCTGAGCCAAGCTCTTCCCAGAATCCACTACTTTGTGGTAAGCAGGAGAGCCACTGCTTATCTTCACTCATTCATGCCACCTATGGTGAAAATTCTCTCCATCACAATTCCCACAAAGCCCGAGATCTCTCTTGTCCACACATTGCAGCAGCCTGTTCTCTTAGGAGGAGGAATGAAGAAATGAAGTTGAGTATGAGTTTCCATCAATCCTTAAGTAAATCCCTATATATTAATATTTCAAGAAGTAACCTGAAATGGCAAAATATAATTTCAGTGATGGTCATATTTGTGGTGACAAAAATACGACAACCAAAGTAATATCACATTGAAAATTTTGTAACATGAAACAGTGTTTGTGTTTCGGTATTATCTTGTTCTGAAACTATTTATACAGATTTGGAGGTGCCTTAAGCCAGGCAATAGCATTGATTCTTGGCCTTATAACATATCTCTTTAGCATATTATAAAAAAGATAATGCAGCAACTTGCTGCTAAAATATAGGAATCAGGTGTCTTAAGTGTTATTTTAGTTATGATTGAGTAATCAGAATGGGGCTTTCGTACTTACATGATTACCATATGTTGAAGTGCTCTTAAACTTTATTATGAATGAACTGTCTTTGAACTCAGATATCAATAAAATATTTTTTCTATTTTAAGATGAGGTGAATAGTTTAAAACAGTGGAGAATTTCTCAACGTGATTCGCTTTATGGTATATGCAAGCAGAATGGCAGATCATTTTATACTAACAACTTCAAAAGTTATCAAGGAAAATAAATTATAGCAGAAATTTATAGATTCAGATGAGTAGGGGTGGGTAGAGGAGAAGGAGAGTGACAATTGAATTTTGTAAATTTGAACTTCAAATTCTTTTGAAATAATTTTTAAGTATATATAGTATTTTGACTTGTCCAAGTTTCTGAGTAGAAACTATTGGAAAGAACCTTGTTATCTTGCTTTTTAAAAAAGTCTTAATTTTAATTTGTACATAGTATCATCTATTCATAAACAACAGGTTCAAATCCTTAAATTTTTTTATAGTTTATGCAATTTGTATAACATTGTTTATAGTTTATATAATATTCTATAAAAATCTCAGTTATCTCATGAATTCAATTTATAAATTTTTTGAAATCATAGCTTGTTGCTGAGTTGTTAACAAGACAGTCTTTAAATGTTACAAAACCTAACTTTATCTTTTTTTTTAATTTTTAAAATTTTTTTTCAGAATATGATGGGGGTACAATCATTAAGGTTACATACATTGCCCTTGTCTCCCCTCCCCCCTTGAGGCAGAGCTTCAAACGTGTCCATACCCCAGATGGTGCACATCACACTTACTATGTATGTATATCCCCATCCCCTCCTCCCCCTCCCACCAGCCCCACACCCGACAATGTTTGGTTTTCTTTTTTTCTTAACGTTTTGGTTACATTTTATATCTTTGCCTCTCCCTAGCAAAGGTTAGAGGCTAACTCTATCTTATAATCACTGCAAAATGTCTCTAAAGGAAAGGACCCACAATAATGGGACTTTGGCACAGTACTGTAGGCGCATAAAATACTTGCTCAGTTATCTACACCCTTAGTTAATTCAGTATTTGAACATAGCCAAAGGAACAAACAGACAAACAGACACTTTGTGTCCCTTGTGAGTTATCAGAAACAAGAACACCAATTGGTGTTCTTGTGTAATAAGAACACCAATACATACATACATACATACATAAAATAATTAAAGTCGTGCTAGCTTGCTAAGCTTCTCTAGAGGACATGTTTCTGTGTTTTTTCACTGTCCAGTCATCTGTGGTTGAATGATTGACCAGGAAACTCTACCCTTGATTTTCGGCACTTTCAGTTTTGAGGACACAGATACAGGTTGCCAAATGCTGACTTGGGAGGCTCACTCTCCTTTTTTCCTAGTTCCTGGTTCTAGCAATAACAGAAAGGATTAGCATGACTGAATCCATTTATAAAACACTCTGTGAGCACCTTGCATATCATTGGCATCGTTCATGTTTAGTTTGGGTGAGAGAAGGATAGAGTGTGGTCCTTATTCTCAAGGAGCTTGCAGCCTAGGGAAGGGGACCAATACCTAACCCTTGGGAAATAGAAAGATAGGCCTCCCATCATTTGATTTTTAGATGAGTTCCAGAATTGAATGAAGTTCATGCCATACTCTCATAATCATGACTTTAGAATGAGTTTATAAATTTTACAACATTTTACCTTTCCTATAACTTTTCTGGTGTAGGCCACTGGTTTTGAGGTCATTTATTTTGTTAGATGTTCTAGACTTCCTTCACTCCCTTCCGTACAGCAAAATAAACACTTTTAATTTTAAAGTGATTTGATATAATCTTTCCCAAATGTAAGTATTTAAGTTCTGTGTATACAATGGACGATTTGGGGATTTTTACTAAGACAAGAGTGCTGGGGCACCAATTTCCATTAGTTTCATCCAGTTAGTTCTCAAGAGACAAAAGAGACATTGCACACTTTGAACAGAAAGCTTGACCAGTAAAGAGTTTATTCTCACAGGCTAGGGCTTCACTATTATTTCAGAAATCTTAAAGAATACACCATGGCCCTCAACAACTCGGGCAAACTGCTTTGAGAAAAATTACTATAGATGCTTCCTCTTGACTGAATTATCTGAATACTACAAAGGGAGTATGCTATGGTTTGAATTTATTGTCTCTGCCAAAATTCATGTTGAAACTTAATCCCCAGTGCAACAGTATTGGGAGTTGTGGCCTTTGGGAGGTGATGAGTCATGAGGGTGGAGTGATCATGGCTGAACTTGGGGCCCAGTCTTGAATTATGTCTGTGTTCTAGGACTCTGTGGAAGGTAGAACTTAAGAGTGATGAATTAGGATATTTGGCCAAAGAAACCTGTCAGCACAAAGTATTGAGGGGGCTGTGCAGCTTCTTCTAACCGCTTATAGTAAAATACAAGAAGAGAGAAACAGTTTAAAGACTAAATTTTTAATTAAAAGGGAAGCAGAATATAAAGATTTAGAAAATTCTCAGCCTGGCTATATAAAAAAATAAAAAAGCATGTTTAGGAGAGAAAACCAAGAGTGTGGCCAAGCATCCATTTGATAAAGACATAATTATGGACAGAAAAAAGCCAAGTGCTGTCGTCAAGACAACGGAAGAATGACCCTGAAGGCTTTTCGGAGAGCTCTGATGCTGCCATACTTAACCCAGGCTCAGAGTGCCAGGGATTTGAGGGCAGAATGGTTTTGAGGGAGGGGCCTACGGAGCTTGTGGGACCTCAGGGCTCAGTGCCCAGAGCTTTCTTGGGTCTCTGCTCCCTGAATTCTGGAGCAGCTCTCTTCAGCTGCCCCAGCTCTGGCTGTTGTGCAGTTCAGACCACTGCTCTAGACAGTGCAAGTGACGAACCTTAGTGGGGTCCACGTGGTGCTGACTCTGCAGACACAGGAGTGCCAGAGTTGTGGAGGCATGGCTACCTGCTAGATTTGAAAAAACATCTCAGACAGGCTTGGGGCCCAGGCAAAGACTTGCCCCAGTGTGGAGTCACTGCAGAAAGCCCCATGAGGGCAATACTTAATGGAGCCATGGGGGCAGGGTTGCCCCAAGGCCCCAGACCTGTAGAGCCATCAGCAAGCAATGCCAGCCTGGGAGAGCTGCAGCCACTCAACTCCAACCTGTGTGAGCTGTGATGTGGTGTGGGTTATGCCCAGCAAAGCCATGAAGACAGGGTCACCCAGAGCCTCGGGGGCCCAAGCCCCACCCCAGTGTGTCTAAAAGGCAGGATATGGGCTCAAAAAAGATTATTCTCCAACCTTAAGATATGAGGTTATTTGCCTTGTTGGGTTTTAGAATTACGTAGGACTCCTTTTTATTTCCTCTTTCTCCCTTTTGGAAGGGGAATGTCTAATGCCTGTCCCACCATGGTATTTTGGAAGCACATAACTTGTTTGATTTCACAGACTCATAGGTAGAGAAGAATTTGTCTCGGGATGAATTATACCTTGAGTACACCCATATGATGTTTATATGAGACTCTGGACTTAGACTTTAAGTTGATGCTGGAGTGAGTTAAAGACATTTTTGGGGGCAAAGGGGATGGAATGAATATATTTTATATGTGAGAAGGACATGAATTTAGTGGGGCAAGTGGTTTAATGATATTGTTTGAATGTTTTTGTTCCCTCCAAAATTCATGTTGAAACTTAATCCCCAATGCAACAATATTGGGAGATATCACTTTGGGGAGGTGATTGAATCCTGAGGGCTCTACCTTCATGAATGGAATTAGTATCCCTTATAGAAGGACTTGTTGGAGGAGTTTGTCCTTTTTTGCCCTTCCACCTTCTAACACATGAAGACACAATGTCCCTCCTCTCTGGAGGATGAAGTGATCAAGGCACCATCTTGAAAACAGGGACCAAATCCTTGATTAGCAGTGAACCTGCTGGTACCTTGATCATACTGTTCCCAGCCTCTAGAATTGTAAACTTAAAAAAGATTTATGGTTTTATAGATTTTCCAGTGTCAGATAGTCTTTATAGCAGCACAAACAGTCCAAGATGAGTACAAATTCCATTTTTCACTCACAGCCATAGATAGGTACTGTTGTAAATACTGAAGTACCCAGAACTGTCTCACTGTAGCATTCTAGAGCCTAGATCAGTTGACTTCATCCAAAACCTGGATCCGTCCTAGGATATTTAAATCAACATCTGGGGCAGCTGGAAGACAAACCATCAGTATTAGATTCTAATGTGCAGCCAGGTTGAGACCCATTGCCCTGGGCCTCCTGAATGTGATACTATTTTGTGAGTGCCATTAAGTATAATCAAAGTCTGGTGTCAGGTGATGCTATAGGCTTTCTTGGTCTTCTTTATGACAGCTTTTCTTTTTTTATTTTATTTTATTTATTTTTTTTATTTTGGCATATTATGGGGGTACAGATTTTAAGGTTTCAATAAATGCCCTTTCCCCCCTCCCCCCACAAGTCTGAGTTTCCAGTATGACCATCCCCCAGATGCACATATCACTCATTATATATGTATATACCTGCCCCCCTCCCCCCTCCCCCCTGCCCAATACCCTATTACTGTAGTACCTATGTGTCCACTTAGGTGCTGCTCAGTTAATACCAGTTTGCTGGTGAATATATGTGGTG